>JARHVA010009690.1:7500-280420 GCA_037957365.1 Torreya grandis
CTTAAGGTCTTCAACCTAACGGTAATCATTCACACTATCCCCCTGAAACCTAGCCAAAAACCCTTTCAGCAAAGATAGAAGCCAGTAAACCAAATCTTAGAACCCTTGATATATAAATAAGTCCATAAATTACTCTCTACAAGGATAACTTTCTTGGTTTACCACTCCACTTGGGTGGCCAAGCTAATCCTTGTGTAAAATAAAAATGGGGAAATCTACTTGTGCATGCACTTTTGGAACTTGAACTAAGCCTCAGATAAAGATAATTACCTATTACCCTTCCTTGAGTGATAATCCAAATGGTGATTGGATCTCAAATGATGTCCTTTTTAGATATCTTCTGTAGATACAACTAGGTCTTGGTCAACCCCAAAGATAGAACTAAGACTAATTTCACCACCAAGTGGGGCACATTTGAGTATTAAAAAGTTCCATTCAATTTGATCAACATTGGTGCTACTTTTCAAATGGAAATGAACTTTGATTTTAAAGGACTGATAGGTAGAATTATAATAATCTATATGGATGACCTAACTATGTTTTGAAATATAGGTCAGATCATGTGTGCCACTTGAAAAGGGTATTTAAACGATGTAAAATCTATGGCATTTCCCTAAACCCAAAGAAGAGCATGTTCAATGTCACTAAAGGTAAACTTTTTGGTCATATTATCACAAAAAAGGTATTACTATCAACCCTAAAAGGGTGGATGTAATTTCTAAACTGCCTTTACCTAAAAGTAAAAAAATTAAAATATTTCTTTAGGAAAATCAACTTTGTGTGTAAATTTATTTCTAGATTTACTAAAATAGTAAAACTCTTGAATGTAATATTGAAATAGGATGAAAAAGTGGAATGTCATACAAAATCAAAAAATGCATTTTAGGATATTAAAGACACTATTATGCAAGCCCCAGTCTTTATCATCCCAGACTATACACAAGATTTCTATATCTATCTATTTATTTTGGAGCATACCATTGTCAGTTGCCTCACCCAAAGACTAGAGGGAGAAGAGCACCTCATTTCTTTTATGAATTCTAACCTTAAATATGTTGACCTTAGATATTCTACACTAGACTAGCACACCTATGCCTTGGTCAAGCAATGATGAAATATAGACATTACATCCACTAAAATAAATTACATGTTATTGTCCTAGACCTAAATATAAAATAGACGCTAGGGCAAAATAAAAGGTCGATAGATGATAAAGTTACAAGAGTACAACTTGGAAATCAAGCTAACTAAATTGGTTAGAGGACAAGGCCTTACTCATCTAACAATAGAGATATACCCAAAGATTATAGTATACTAAGTAGACCAATATAGGGTACTACAATCAGACTGGTACACCCCCATCATACACTTCTAGTCTATGGAAAAACTTGTATAGGACTCAACCACACACAGTGGAGGGCCCTCTGGTTGAAGGTTGCAAAATATATGCTAAAGAAGGGATTTATATTTAGAAGGAACCATGAGGGAATCCACCTTTGATGTGTATCACAAGAAGAGTCCAAAGAAATAGTGGCAAGTTTTTATGAGAGATTGAGAGCTAGCCACCCTACAACAAATGTCATGGCCCACAAAGTTCTTCTGGTAGGATACTACTATCTTACACTATTCAAATATATTCACACCCTTGTCTACTTCTTCCATTAGTTCCATACCTTTTCTAAAACATAAACACATGTAACAATGGCATTACATATTTTTATGGAGTCTACACCATTTGAACAATGGAGATTGAATTTTGTAGGGTTTATCAACCCCAATTCATTAGTCAACCATAAGTTCATTCTTATAAGCATGGAATATTGCACTAGGTGGTCTGAGGTAGTTGGAACTAAAATAATCACCATTAATAAAGTCATAAAGTTCCTCAAAAACACCATAACCACCCTTTTTGGGGTCCTCATCTCTCTAGTATGTGATAATGGTCATCTATTTCAATCGAATAAATTCATAGATTGGGCATATGATAATAGGATCATGTTAAAGTTCTCATATTATCAATACCCCTAAGGGAATGGATTGATAGATTCCACTAACAAGAATTTTATTGACACCATGGGCAAAATGCACCAAGTATAAATAAGACCTTAAAATCTCTTCCTTTCCTTATAGTTTATGGACTTGATCCAATCATGTCAGTCACACTCAGGCTATCAACCTATAAGTTCATGCAATAATTTATGGAGTTAAATGATAAGGTAGATTCAAGACTCCTAAATTTAATTCATTTAGAGGAAGCTTAGGATGAAGTTCTATTAAACTTTAGCAAACACTAAGATATAGTCAAAATGTGGTTTGATAAGAGGGCAAAGATCAAGACCTTTAGAATATTTGACCTGGTACTAATATGGGACAAGGCTCATGAAATAAATTCCATCACTAAAATATTGATCCCCTTTGTATTGGCCCAAAATAGCTAAGATTATAGGTTAGAACAACTTCTATCTCAAAGATCTTGAGGGCAATGAGCTACCACTCCTAGTAAATGGGCAGTTCTTGAAACACTATTTCTTAATTGTCCCCTCTAGCATATTCTTTGAGTAATCTGAGAAAGGGTGGTAACATATATATATATATATATATATATATATATATTTAGGGGAAAAACATAACATAAAAGAAAACACACAATGAAAGGAAACACATAATGAAAAGAAACCTATCTTGTGTGTGTGTGTGTGTGTGTGTGTGTGTGTGTGTGTGTGTCAGATAGGTTTGTTTTCATTATGTGTTTCCTTTCATTGTGTGTTTTCTTTTATGTTATGTTTTCCCCCTCCAGATCCCTCTTTGTTTTATAATGTTCTTCTAATGCCTGACCCTTTTAGTAACTGCTCCATGTGATGGCCAAAGCAAGATTGTTGAAAATTAGGAAGACCTAAGTTGAAACCTTAGATCTAAGCAAGTTAGGAATGGTAATTAAAACTTTTGACATTTTAGATCTGAGAGGCTAGTGATTCTAAAAGAAATAGGTGGATTTTATATTAACCCACATCTTACTAGGGCCATCAAGCTACACTTAATATAATGTCTCAAGAAAATACCAAATTATTTGAGCAAATTAAAGACTGGCTAGGTATTTAAGGCTGATTTTTCCTCTATTCACCCTTGGTTTGGTCCTAAACCTCAATGGAATATATTAATAAATGATAAAATATTCACAAGGAAGCTTTGAAAAGGATAAGAAAAACATGTGAAATTTAAATTCTAAGTCTACCTCAAAAGGGCTATACAAGCAATCTCCATTGTAAGATTTTTGGTTTGACTGGAAATGGAGAAAATCCATAAACAAGACCAAAGGTATATATGTATGGGATATGGATGCTTGTCTAGAATTAGAGAAATTCCCTAGTCATCTCCCTTTTAAGCTATCAAACCATCAATTCCCCAGATGAAGTCTAATAACCAATCTAGCCTCTTTTGCTTGAATAAAATCTAGGATTTAATGGAAAATGAAAATTACTCCTTACACACACTAGTGGTCATCCAAAAAGTGAAAGATCAGTATCCCATTTATTATTTCAAGACATTAGTGCCTCAGCTTTTCTATTGTGAATAAAGATCCCTGTTACAATCTATATTTTGTGGGAGGAGAGGAGATTAAACTAGTCAGGTTATGAGTGTTTGTCATCACTTTCCCTATAGAAGTCACCATTTATTATGGACAACATGCCAAATTTTATTCAAAATGGGGGACCGCTATTATGAAATCCAATGAACTAGATATTTATGGACCTTTATTTTTTGCTTATTAGTTTTACCTAAGATAAAATCCTTGGAATAATATGTCAACCTGATTTCCTTAAGCAACAACAATCCTTATTTATTTTTATGATTGAGGTAGACTTATCCTTTTATAGATTAAGGTGATAAAATTATAGGTCTTATTTCTAAGGAATTCCATGGTACTGTTAGAGATGTCAGAGCCTAGGAGAGCCTAACCTAATAAGAAGGCACCATGTCACTAAGTGTCAGAATGACAAATATTTAGACTTGTTAGAGATGTCAGAGCTTGGGAGAGATTAATGTAATCAGAAGGCACCACATCACCAAGTGTTAGAGTGGCTAATCCCTAGATTTGTCAAAGATGTCAGAGACTAGGAGAGCCCAACCTAATCTAAAGGTGCCATGATGCTAAGTATCAGAGATACCAATCCCTAGACCTGTTAGATATTTTAGAGTCTAAGAGATATTGGCCTAATCAGAAGGTGAAACATCACCAAGTATCAGATCAGTTAGTCCTTAAACATGTCAAAGATGTCAGAGTTTAGGAAATCCCATTCTAATCAAAAGGTTCCACATCACCAAGTATCAAAGTGACTAGACCCTAAACCTATCAGATATGTTAGGGTCTAAGAGAGCCTAGCCTAATTAGAAGGTGCCACATCACCAAGTATCAGAGTGGCCAATCCCTAGACCTATTTTAGATGTCAAATTTAAGGAGAGCCTAACATAATCATAAGGTGACACATCACCAAATGTCAGAGCAGACAGTTCCCAAACATGTCAGAGATGTTAGATCTTGAGGGAGTTTAGCCTAATAAGAAGGCACCATGTCACTGAATAAAGTAGATGAATTGGTGACCACCTAAGGCCATATAAGGGTCAAAATGGGGTTAAAATGAGGCTAGATAACTAATTAGGATATGCCACATGTCCTTAAGTGACACCTCACTCTTATTAAGGGTATGACATAGAGTATCAAGCCATGCCTGGGTACTAATCATTAGCAATATTATCAATGAGTAGATGAGATGTTTCATAAAGTGGAAGTTAATTAGGAAGCCTTTAAGGGACATGACTACATGATTACTATGTGTTAGGCATAACAAAAAATAAAGCTAGGCATGATTGAATAATTTTAAAACATCACATCGTCATTGATAAATCTAGTTGGTAGTAGAGGATCTTGGGATCTAAATTTAACTCTAGATTTAGAAGTAAATAAAGGAAATTCAACCACCAACTCAAATTTTATTACATAGAAAGTGAGTTTCCAAATGCCATTAATATAAGAGCCTGAGGTGCATGTTTTTATAAAAGCCTATGGAAAGTCCACTAATGGTTACCATTGTATACCTTCAAGAGAACTCCAACTCTTAGCTTTCAAATCCTCATAGAGTACCCATGTGTTTTATGCCTTATACACTCAGAGCCTCCCTATTGCCCCTCCATCTTGATATAATGGTCATGTCCTATTCAAACCTAAAGGCTGAGTTTGAGTATTAGGATACCATATTCCCAGCTGGCTTGACCAAGTTCAAACACTACAATGACATGTTCAAATAGTTTGAGCATGTGCCTAGAGACTCAAGCTCTAATGATAACCAAAAATCAAAATTTAAGGATGTCCTTTGATCCTAAAATAAATGTGAACTTTATAGAACCATTTCCAAGTGAGAGGCATTTCCCTACACTAACTTTTTTGGAAACCTCCTCATTGCCATCCGAGTGCAAGATGGGGTCCATGACTAGGTGTGCTCACCCAACTCTTAGCACTAGATTGTTGATATCTTTCGGAAAACTTACAATACATATTACTCCCTCATAGATTACAGCTCTTATTACATGGTAATGATGAAGGATTGGATGGAAACCTACCAAATATATGATGTCCCACATGACTAGGTTGAGAACTCAGATGTTAAATGGGTTATTAAGGAACAAATAAATACATACATAGTTTTTACCTTAGAGGAGGAATTTCAGGTAGACATGATTTTATTGAACTAATTATTTAGGGCTAAATACTACTTGTACATTAATGAACTATGGGTGCCACTCCTTCATATAATCCTCACAAACTCATAAGTTTCAAATTCAAATTAGTCAATGCCATCATGGATGCCCAAGCTAGGAGTAATTTCTATATGATGAGCTACCTTGTGGACATGGTATATGAGACACTCTCCTTCAAACCTTCATATTTTCTTATGTGGGTTCCCAGGGGCTTGATGGTCCATGTGGTATTCTAAAAACTATATGGCCACCAATTTTAGAACCACATTTGGAATATCTATGAGTAATTTTATCTGATGGTATACAATGTGATTGATGAGGCCTCAATGTCTTGGATATCATAATCAATCTGATTCTCCATCACTACCATCAAGGACTACTAACTCTATAAATAGGACACTATGATCTGAATTTTATGTTTCCTCAAGCATAGCCTCTACTTTCCCTATTTAATCTTAGATTGTTTGGAAGAGTAGGAGATCACTTATTAGCTAGTATAGGGTATATTTGAATTTTGTATAGGTTGTTAGCATAAGGCATGCACACTACTCCTAATCACTATTAGGTATCACATGTACTAGGCCTTCCCTTAAATCTAGAATATGGTGGTTAGGTGGGACTCTTTTTCCCTAACAAGAGCTAAGATATGAAATTATTACCCTACAGGGATGATCAGAGCTCACATAGACTAGTATTTGACCTGCCTTAATATCAATTATGATCATCAAGTAGAGGATGATGAAGAGCTATAATTTGATGTTATTGATGACTAAGAAGTATTATCCTAAATCATGACAAAGAATAAAAAGAAAGGAAAGAAGGGGGTGGACCCATATGTTCCCCCTTTAGCTCCTACTTGATCCATGGAGGATCCAACACTATATCCTCCTTTTATCTCCAAGAGTATTTTATATGGCATTCCACCTCCTCCTCCTCCTTGTGTTTCAATTCTAGTTTTGCTTCCTCTAATGTCTCCTACTCTATGTCCTCTAGTACATCTAATAGTTTGGTTATGATTGGGTTAGATCTATGTTACTTGATGGTAGGTAGTATAGGCATATCCAACTCAACTAATGGTACCTCAACCTTGGGCTACATAGACCATGAGGTTTGATGTGACCAATAGTCCAAAGGTGAGCCCAAAATGATTCTCCCAATAAGCACCAACATAATTTCCACCCATTACACCTCTCATCTCTTCCACCTCCCTTTCACCCCTCACTCCTGCTTTCTAACTCCTAACACCCATAAGTTATGATCTAATCCCACAAGCCCCTCAAGTGGTGTTCGCTCTTTCCCCCATTAGACTTCATCCATCATTTTCATAAATACATATAGCCTCAATCCTCCTAAGCATCCTTGCCTCTTTGTTCCCCTCTGATCCATCCATTTCACAACCCAAAACCCTCCTGGGGCCTTTTTGGGTTTGCCTTTAGTCTAGGTACTAATGAATGCATCATCATCAACAAATCATGGTTATAACCATTAGGGGCATACCACCAATGGTAAGAACTATCTTGGTGCCCCATCCAGTCACCCTAACACCTCCCTTAATATCTCCAAGTCCTCCACCATTAACCCCTATGGTTCTTTCTATTTTGGATGGTCCTTCCACTATAACATATAGAGATGACCAAAATAAGAGGCCCAAGAAGAAGCAAGAGGTAGATCACAATCTAACTATAACTTGAAGGCCTTCTTCTCCAATCCAACCTCCTTCATTGACCCCAATAACTACTTTAGCTCTAGTAATATCACCTTATTACATTGCCCCCAATCCCCTCTTTTCATTATCAAGGGCACCATGGGATTTATCTTCGACCAATGCATCTCTTCCTTACTATTTAATGACCCTTTCCAAGAGGAAATCCCCCCTTAATTAAACTTGACCTAGGACTAGTGGTAGGCATAAATGTTCCCATGGTCCTCCCCTTTTGTTCTTCCTCCATTTGCTCCCATGCCCCCTCTACCTCCATTGCTTTCCTTGTTCACCCCATCCACATACTACATCTCCCCTCCCTCTCCTCCTCTTCCCTCCACCATCCTTCCTACACCTCCCACAACTTGGGGAATGGTCCCAAGGTTAAAATCACTAAAAATGATTTCTCAAGGTGACCCAAACATATAATGGAGCTTTGACGAATCTTTGGGGAATATGAAGAGGACATCAATACAAAGGTTCATCTAATAGGGGAACCCAATGCTTTAGCAAACCCATCAATATATATTCTCCCTCACTAAGGCAAGGACTTTTATTAGAGAAGAAAGGATGGATAAGGACCCACTTTCCATTCTTTGAGCAACACATTATATGTTTAAAAAGCTCCTCGATGACATGAAAATATAGGTTTGGACCTTAGAAGCCTAGGTGAAGATTTATTTCCCTATTTAACTAATTGGGTAGGTCTAAGACACCCTCATACTAATCTTTTCAATTCTTGGGACGGTAGTAGACACTCTAGATGAGATCAATGTGCTTATTAAAAGGACTTAGGCTTACTTGGATAGGATTGCATAGATAGATGGGAGGTGTAGGAAGTTATAGGTGGTGATTAATGAAGGCATGTTCCTAGAGTTAAAATTAATTCCAACCTTAGAATTAGGGTTATATCAAACATACACTATAAAAATGAAGGATACTATGGAAGAGTGGTTGGCCATGGCTCATACTATAAGTGGACCCTTAGAAGAGAGTAGGAAAAAATATTGACCTACTTTAAGGAGGTCAATATCTCTATGATATTCTACTTGGATGGCACCCTATTAGACCAAGGATAATATGGAGTCCACCTAGGTCAATTTAACTAGGTATTGATAGATAAGATCACCAAAGAAAAGAAGGGGTCTGAAGGGTGATGGAGAGATCAATGTAACCATGACAAGAATCAATCAGGTCTCTGACATCTAGGTTTCAATAGAAGTACCCTTCCAAATCTACTAGAGGCTGGAGACTCAAGATAAGGTGATATTCATGGAGTCCCTAATGAACCTTGCCAAGTTAGATAAGGAATTTAACCTCATGGTGGCTACATTGGAGGCTAGAGATGTCAGATCAAAGTATTTGGGAGCTAGACCTTTGCAACCACCTCTATGTATCAACTAAGTGGTCCCTTATAGATATTTTATGGGTTTAAATGGATTTATTTATTTTGAATTTTATTATGATTTTAACTATCATGAGTAGCCATCGTGGCCTAGGATGGATCCTCATGTTATTTAGAGGTGAGCCCCCATTCTCATCTATATAAGGCAAAGTTGTATTATAATATAGATGTCAAATAAAAACTGTTTGAAAATGTTTTCAAATTATAGCCAAGATTTCACTTGATTTTTCCTTCATCTATCTAAACTTTAAAGTTGGCCAAGATAAATTATTGTAAATAGTACTCACTTTTAATGAATACAATTCTAATTTTTTACAAAGAGTCTATTATATGTCTCAAGTATCTTTCATCTCCATTTTTGAATGCTTGTTAATGCTAGATTAATTGGATTAATACTTTAATACTTTATATGTGCTATGGTTATGATGTGCTTAGATATTATAATCATTGTGTGAGTTCTCTCATTTCCTTTTTGTAGTATTTTTAATTTGTGTGTTAATATAGAAATTACCATATGGTGTTTATGTATAGTTTACTATAAACTCCTAGTACTCATATTTAGTGAGGGGTTACATTTGAGGCACACTCCCTATTTCCTTAAAATATTCCCACTGTGTGTTCTTGGAGGTAAAAATTTAATGAAACTTAGTCTATAGTGCTATAATTATAACAAGGTAACTTGGTTTTATGGTTGATGTATTTAGTTCATCGTGGACTTGGAGGCTCTCTTCTTTGCCTTACTTTTCCTTGTCCTATTGTGTTTGTTTTCTGAGATTGAACTACCTTTTCCCCTTGTGTTTATAAATATAAAAGCATAATACTCAAACTCCCATAATAATCTTTGAAAATTAGACCTATGTGTATGAACTTCTGATTTAACTTTCAGTGGTAATAATACATCTCTTGGAGACTATTCACATAGACACCGTTTGTGAAGTCAAATATTCATAGTCATTCCCTAGGACGATCCTAGATCAGTTCTAAAATGAAGGACAAATTTCTCATGGATATTTCATGAATTGAGGAGTTTGTAGAAAACAACAAATATGTTATCTTATTTATGAGCTATTTTAGCTTTGCCATAATTTTTTTAGTACACTATTTATACTTTGTTACCTCAACTGATAGGGTTTGATATTGAGCAACATGATGGTCCCTGTCATGTGCAATGTGTTGAAGCTTCCCATAAAGGTACTCAATTTATTTATAAAATCCCTTTTTCTCCTTTAGGGCCTCCTATAATTATGATCTAAGATAGAAAAGAGTGACCATTGCTAATCTATTTAAAGAATCTACTATATTACTATAATTATAAAATAATATTAAACCATATTCAACATTAACATGAGAATCACCTATATGCTAATAGATACTCGGTAATAGCTCAAGTTAAAGGTTTATTTATTTAGTAAAATATAAATTTTGATTTAAGTAAACTCATACATGTCTAAAAAAACTAGACCTCAAAATAAATTATCATTAATTATTGTATAACATGATCTAGTCATAGATCATGACAAAATTGGAGACATTAAAAAATAGAACTTATACTTTAGGTTATACAACTTCCTTTTTTTGTTGCTGCAAGGCTCAATTATGTTTCAAAAATAACATAATATTTATATGAGATTGAAATAATAATAATAATAATAATAATAATAATAATTTATTAAACTTGTAAAATAATTTTAGTTGCATATATAATTTCTAGATCTAAATGCAGTGTTATATGTATGCATTTGAGATGCCTACATTGCTTAGCAGTTTCACAAACTGGAATGATCACGTTCAAGAATTTGGCCCAAAAAGGGTCTTGTAAACAATGAGAGAGGTTTACACCCACAAAAGAAAGTTTTTGATTTCATGTAAAATGGGAGTAGTCATTGGTCTAGTGGTCTAGAGGTGAATTAAGGCATATTAGATATCCCTAGGATAGGGACTCTTAGTCATATTCTAATAATGATTTATATTTTTTTTATGCTAGTATTTTTTTAAACTATGTTGATATTTTAAATAATCATGTAGTCCTAATTAATTTCTTTAAATTTTTATTTACCATACATTTTTGTGTATGAATGAATTTGAGATCTTGTTTATTTTGTATTCATAAATCTTTTGTCAATGCAATACTTTCTATCTCTGTCATGGATCTAAAAATCCCCCGTCTCATGTGGAGTTTTTGTGGGTTTTCTTTTCATTTCATCAATCATTTTTAGATCCCATTCATGGTTTTTTTTTCACAAACATGTGGTATTTATGGAAATAAAGACAAACTTCTATCTGGTTTTCTTGCTAAGGTCATAAATTCACTCTTTAATATCTTTCAAGTTATGAAAGAAAAAATAAAAATTGCACTTTATATTTGAAATTTTGTATAATGTGTTTTGGTTTGAATGTGACATCTTTTTATTAATTTTTGGAATGATGATTTCAAGTAAGAGCTTTTAGCCACATTCCATTTTATGTTGCAAAGCTCAAGATTTGACCATGGACGAAAAAAATAAAATGTAAATTTTATTTTGTGCACAATGCAGTAAATATTACAAGACTAAAGGTATTTCTGTAACTAGTCATTTCTTTTGTGTGTATTTTGTCAAAAAAAATTAGGCCAATAATGCAAGAATGATGATATTTTTTATGTAGTCAGTGATTTCTTTTTTGTGTATTTTAAAGTGTGGCAAAGCATTTTACGGGTGTTGGGTCTAACCCAAAATGGTTGTTAATGTAAAGTACTAAGGTTTTTCAATTGGGTTGTAAGTTTAAACTATGAAATGTATGGATGCGATATTTTTTTACATATATTCAATTTTTTAACTATGTTTTTATTTTACTCTCTAGTTTTCTTTTTGGTAACCATTATTTTCAATTGGGATGTGGGCTTTGTTTCCTTAATAATGAGTTGATGGAATTTTAATTTTTGTACTTATTTTTTGAATAAGGTTTTGATTTTACTTATATGCATTAATTTTGGGTGAAAATATTCAATGTTTATAAAAGAAATTATTTAGAAGGAGGTGGGGCTTATTAGACTCCTATGTAGAGTGGCAATAGAGGAGGAGCTAATTTTTAAGCTTGGGCATATATTAAATCCTATATTGTTTATAAAATTTATGTTTTGAGCATTAGAGTTTGTAGAAAAATGAAATTAAGTGTATGTAATTTCTATTTTCAAATTTTTTATCATGGAGTTACTACACACAACATTATCTGGTTAGTTTTATTTGGGCTTTAATTTTATTATAAATTTATGATGGAATGGCTACAAAAAAGTCTATACTACATAAAATCACATACATAAAATTTATGTTTATTATATAATAGAAGTAAATTTCATTTAAAATTTTCCCAATTGTACATACTTATGAAGTTTTTCAAGTGATGTGTTGATGGTCTTATTTTCTAGAAATAAGAAACAAAATTTCTCTTAGGAAATTTGAAAAAGAACTAAAATGAGTCTTTGCTATACTCAAGTTAATTCTCCCACACTTTTTTGCCTTTCAAGGTGGATACATGTGATAATGTTTTTCCCATGCATCTCTAATTGAGGTCGAGACTCCCAATAAATTTATGTATAATAACTCAAAGAATGGATAAATTGTCAGGTGGAAGTTACAATCGGTTGCCTATCTCCTCCTGTTTGTGCCTTTGTTGTCAAAAAAATACCTAGTCTATATATAACATGTATTTATATTATTTTTTAATATGTTTTATGGGTTTATATATTTATAAAAATAAACATGTTTATTGAATTTTTTTTGCATTTACAGATGCATATTAAAATTATTTATAGATGCAGAAAGTATGTTTTCATATCATAGCTAATAATCATAAATGTTTTGTTGCTGCTTGGAAAAATTGTTAACCATTAGAGGTTGTTCTGCTTAAGGCATAAAATGATAATATAAATTTTTTCCCAAATGTCAATAATATATTGTATTTAGGTTTTGTACCATAAGTTCATTAACATATGATGTATATTATTCACTTTGCTCTGAAAACAATTTTTAATCGTATACAGGCTTGTACCAAATGTTCTTAAACGTATGATGTTTATTATTCACTTTTTTCTAATAACTTTTTTTCCTTATACATCAAAACCAATTACTCTATGCTAAATCAATGTTAAAACAATTCAGACTTAAATGGCACAATAGAAAACCTTTCTAGCCATTTCATTATTTATTTTATGTACATATATTCATGACTTAAAACTTGAAGGAATAATAAAATATATTTTATTTTGGAAAGTAATTTTTTGATATGCTCTAAAATTTTGGATGCTAGGTATTAATATATTTTCTCTACTTCTCAATGTCATCCTCTAGGTTTTAAATTGTTCTAATGCATCAATGATAGGCAAAAAATGAGTTTGCTAAGTAGTTATTTATATGGAAGTGTTTTGATGCATCAATGTTTTGAGAAAGCCTTTGGATTTGTTATTTCGAGTTGATTAAAAAATCTCACTCTCTTGACCACTCAATTAATGGATGTATATGACATTATATTTATGGATGATGTTAATATTTAGTGGTCAATATGATTAGATGTATTGGTTATTAAAAGTATGTCTAATTTAATGCCTGCATATTTTTCCTCTTCTTGTTTGTATTTGGTTTTGGAATTTATGATTAATGTAAATTAAACTTGAATTTTAACCATGAATTTTCATATATTTATTATTTTCCATGTTCCTAAATTTTGTCATGATTTAGGTACTCCATAGTAATTTCAATAGCACTATTTCAATCCCCACAGGGACTTGGTGCATAACACCCTTGTTATTTAGATAAACATATTACAATGATAATAATGGAATAGATGTTTATAATTACATTCAATTTCAGATTTAACATCTATTTGATTATTACAGATAAATTTCAAACTTAAAATTGATGTCTATTTTTGTGTTAAAAAAAAAATTGTTTAGAAAAGTTAGTCATACAATTTTTTTGGAGCCCTTTCTTTCCTTAGAAAGAGTTGTTCAACCCTAACACAATAATGTAGCTAAATTGATATAATTTGTCACTAATTAATAGAAATTTCATAAATAAGATAATAAAATTATTAATCAATGTGGTATGTGAAAAATCTAAGATAAAAAATTACATATTAATATTTTTTAGTGTAATTTAGATATATGTTTTTAAGATATCTAGATATTAATTTTAAATAATTTAAAATGTGACTTTCCCTCTAATTAAAGATATGAAAATTAAAATATATATTGAAATAATTATGATATAAATTTAAAATACTAATATGACACCATTTATATACATGTAAATACTAAAGTAGGTGTTCAAATACTAATTCCTCTTCCCTACTTGCTCTATCATGATATAACAAGGATTAAATGTGTTTATAATATTGTCATAATAAGATATATTTTCATCATTTTAAATAATGTTACAATATATAGTTTGATATATACTTATTTTAATGTGATTATATGTTAGAGTGCTACTTTATTTTTAATCCCGATGGCATACACCATTGTTTAATAATGTTTGTATAATGTAATAATTTTTATTCAAAAACCTCTTTTTATAGTTATCATGTGTCATGAACGCACGAAATCTCTGATCAATATCTATCTATTGCCTATAATGATGATTTAATAGGGTTTGATAAAAAAACAAAATAAATAACAAATAAATGGATAATTGATGTTGAAGCTCAAACGTTTTTGAGCAATTCTTCAATTTTAACTCTTTTTAAAAGATATGTCTGTGGGAATGCTCCTTGTGTTATCAATCAAGAACCACTATATCCTCCCCATAACCACTTTTAATCTCATGGACATGGATGTGGGGTTCAGTTTGACATGTCTCAAAACTGATGAACCCCCTTTTATTGCCCTTGAAAGTCATCCCCGCACCATAAAGACTTTGATAGAGCCAATAGAGGTGGTGGTGGAAGGTGGGTTGAGGGGGCCTCCAATTGATATGTTTTCATCACTATATCTTACCATTTCACCCTCCCAATATAAAGAAGATGAGAAAAAACAATAAGATGACAGATGGGATCCCTTACTTGTTGATCAGAACCTACCCATTTAGGGGGGCTAGGGAGGAAACCCCCTTCTTTTCTACCACCTCTTCCTCCCCTGACCACCATGTTTGTTATTGATGCTTAGTTTGGTCCTTGGTGTTAGTTCTTTTATTTTCCCTTTTTTGTTTATGTGCACCTAAGCTAGTGTAACTTGTAGGTTTGAGTGGCCTTGGATTGGCCCTTTTGATGTTTTGTTGTCTTCCCAAGACTTTTTTTTAATCTCAATATGATATTGCTTGTGGGGTATGAGTTTTCCACCCATCTTTTTGGTATGACTAATGATGTACTATATTTTTTTCATTAATAAAATTATGCTTTGAATCAAAATAAAAAAACATATCATGTGGAATGAAAGAAGTGTTGGTTGCACAACTAATAACTTTAGCATAAGTTCAAATAGATAACTAACTTGACTTTTTTAATCTAATGGATTATTACTTTGTTGACATGGTAGTTTTGGACTGTGATTTCCAAATTGATAGTCTAAGTAGAAAAGCACTATGAATAGTCCATTCTATCTATAATGTTTTTTCTACCAAACATTTTCTTTGTTAAACCCATTTCTTATGTGTAGTGATCATTTTATTAAATAAGTTGCAGGTAGAATACCTTAAAATGGATTTTAAAAGGAAATATGAATATTTAGGGATTTGAGGAAAATAATATCATAATTCCATAGAATGGAAATAAGGGAACATCAAAGGTTTCCTTTTATTGGATCCTTCATTCTCTGCAAAGTCCACTGGTCATGTGTAGTTAAGATCCTCTATGTTATTTTTTAAGATAATGTTTTATAAATGTGGGCAATGTATTAGGATATACTTATTATATTGAAATAATATATTTTTCATAAATTTTTTATCTGTACTTACTATTTACACAAGGTATCTACAAGTCTTGTGCATTAGAGCTATAAAAGTATGGGTAATTTAGTCACTGCATTGTAGCTACTTGAATAGTTTTAAGTATAGATATTCTTATTGGTAGGATCTTGAATAACACTTAGTTTCATTTTCATCTCAGTTTAGTCTTAATAAATATTAATTTTTGATTATAATAAAAAAATTATCACTGATTCATGCCATTTACCAACTAAAAATGAACTTGATTGAGGATTTAATTTATGGAACACACTAATTATTAAGAAATAGATTGTTATAATAAAGATAAAGTATTGTATGTTGAATTGACACATATTTGAAAAAGTAATAAACAAAAATTTATTATGTAATAAGAGAGTTTCTAAAAATAAAGTAATATCTCTGGAAGAGATATCAATGATCCACTCAAAATTACAATATGACAAACCCTTGCCTTGTAGTTAAAGAAAACTAATAATAGTAAATTGCTTATTATTTAAACAAAGCTAATAACATCCACTCAATATGTATAAGCATACAAATAATAATTTCATTTACAGTTAAATAATGATAATATCTTTTCAACATGCACATGCATGTGAACATGACAAATCCTAAGAATAAGAGATCTACTAGAAGAATTGTGAATAATATTTAGTTGAGGTGGGTCACCTTGTCATAGTTAAATTTTTAAGTGATCAAACCAATTTTGGACTATAATATCTTTCTAAAAATATTTTCTCATAAATTAGAATTTCACTAAACTAAATCAATGTGGTGAGGCTTTTTGAGCTCTGAATACCTCAAAATTTGCCATTTATATTATGCTATTTTTTATTAGAAAATAAAAACTATTGGAAATAAACCATTATCTTATCTAGTGGCCCCAAATTATTTTCAAGATCATTCATCCCATTGAGAAGAAATGGTCCCATATATATATATATATATATATATATATATATATATATATATATATATATATATATATATATATATATATATATATATATATATATATATATCTTGGTTAACCACTTTCCTTGGTGAGAAAATGGTTGTTCCTTGATCACTTGATATAAGGGAATTTTGCTAATGTCTAGTATCTTATACTATAATATATATGACCTAATCAGAGTGGCATTGAATAGTTAGGATTTAACTATATGCCATAAAACTTGAAAAACATGTAAAGTGTCTAAGATAGGTGGAAAATATCATCGAACTAGTTACACTTTAAACATTGTATATATCCCAAGATAGGGTGTCAAGTTTAGCTCAAAGGAATTAACTCCTCCTTGTTTGATGTTTGTGTAAGGCCATATCAAAGATATTTGAGTTCCCTATAGGTAGCTTTCAAATATTATTTATGTAAATATAATTATACCTTATCACCAACCTTGAACTAATAAGAAACCCAATATTAATCATGATATTACTTTTACTTTTGGATAGTTTTATTCAATATTTCATACCTTACTTTTGAATTTTATAAATTTGTTCACTAAATATATGAAACCTTTTCAGTGTTTGGAAAATAATAGAGAAAACACCATAGAATATCCTCCTATAATAAAGGATTAACTATAACCAACACATAGAAACTCATGTGGCTAGTCCCAACCCCAGCACCACCTCTCATTGAGCCTATTCCCCATTTCTTCTATTTCATCTCATTGACATCTTTGGGGGAATCTGTTAACTAACATGTCAACCATAATGGGCAATAATTAAAAAAAATAAAATAGTTGGAAAAATCTACATTTACTCCATGTGACAACTGCTTTAAAAATTAAAATGCATAGCTAGCATTGTTTAACATTCTCTATGTGGTTTTGGCTCTCTTAGTGCACCCCTACTTTGAATCAACCATTACGATGAAGAGGAGGGGAAGGATAAATATGAGTGAGTAGAGCATAACATAAAGGATTGATTGACTCTATATTTAAGACATTCATCATTTGATTTTATTTTTCCATGTCAGTGAAACTCATTTCTTACATTCAAAAGTGTAGCATTGACTGGTGGAGAGTGTATACATAATATTTTTAAACTTTTATCCATTACTAACGCTTTGTATATTTCAAGAACCCATATCTCTCTGAGTGCATGCCTTAAAGGGTGCATCGAGAAGGTGGGGGGGAAGACCATTAGTGCTTTATAGGATTATTGTCACTTTTACCACTTGTTATCTATACACTTGTCTCCTAAAACCATTAACCCTAAGCTTGTTCTTCTCCATTTTACCCATTCTAGGATTTTGATACATTTTATCCTTCTTTTCTTCACCTACGTCCCATTTTGTTAGTTGGATATGCTAGGTCAACTGGGTCGACCGTGTATAGTTTTAGGATATTTACACTTTGGAATTAGGTTAGCCTTTGGCTGACCTAGCTTAGGACCTAGTGAATTGTTTTCTAAAATTGTGCTAGGTCTATTGGGTTGACCTTGTAGATTGGGACTTTCAGAAGGATCAAGGGTCAAATATGCTTATAAATACAATTTCATTTCCATCATTTATCAAGAAGTGAAATAATAAGTAAGAGTGAATGAACATATGCTTATTGACCATTCTACTTGAGGAATAAATATTAGGGTTCCATGCTTTCTTTGGAGTTACATATCTTGTCTTGTGGAGAAGTATTTTAGATGAATTGATAGGTTGTGTAGCCTAGATTTTATTTATCCTTGTCATCCTTACATGACATAACAACCTCTTATGAATAACCTTGGCCAAGGGAGAGATTGAGGCTCGGCAGGTTCATCTTCAAAAGGTAAGTATTCATAACTTTAATTCTCCTTTGTAAGAGTAGATAGATATGCATTTGTTTTTATCTTCCATGCATTAGGATTTTATATACATTGGCGTGAGTATATACCTTCTATGCATGTTTAGTTTTATAATTTTAAACCCCTACTTTATGCCACAAGCTTTGGTGAGCACTAGATGAAATTTAATTTACTTGTTACTACTTTAGGTGAAATATCAAAACCTAGGGCCCCTTAGGGTTATTACATGATTATGTTAGACTGGAGGCTTTGGAAACCTCCTTAACATGGTGTATTATGATAAATGATCCCCTAATCAGGTCTAATAGATCTCCATATTGGTCATGTTCCCACTTAAAAAATGTATTCCCAATCACAAGTGTGGGTATATTATATCTTCTTTGAGTTAGGATTGATTAATCGTCATTTTTGATTGCATACATTCTAGTCAACCTGACGTGAGTCTAACCCTTATAGGATTTATTTCACTTGTTTCATTATTTTATCATTTATTTTTAATTTTAGGTCAACTGTATTGACATAATACTAACTTTTGTGCCCAGTTTTAACACACAGTCACATCCAAATGACTTTGTTCTTTCTATGTAGGTTCTTTTCTAGGTACAGGCTACTAGATCAACTCAATTGACACAGTACATTTTTTTTAGAATTTTAGACATCTAGTTTAGACTATTAGGTTGACCCAGTTGACCCTATACAATTTCAAGCATCAGTTCAAACTACTAGGTCAACCTAGTCAACCCTATACATTTCAAACACTTAGCAATAGGCTTCTACAAATCTTGGTTGACCCAGTCAACCCTCTTATCAAAATTTATAAGTAATTAACAAGGTTATTTAATAATAATCTCATTTATTTGCATATTTAAACCCACCAAGGTTCCTTTCTCTCTTTCCTTATAGTCTTTCTTTTCATAGTTTTCAGTCTTTAAAATTACCCCTATACAATCAACTAGATCGACTCTGTCGACCTAGTTTTATATTCTATGCACTATTTGGATAACTAGGTTGACCCTTTTAACCCTATTCATTTTCAAACCTTTGATTTTGTATTATAAAGGTGACATTATCAACATTGTTCTATATTTTGTATATACACTATCAACTGAATCGACACTATATTATGTTTTAAAATTAGAATTAACCCTTATATACTTGTAATTAGCTCACACTTTCATTTCTTATTGCTTTCCTGCTTTGAATAACTCACATAGTCTAATTACGTGATTTTTAATATACCATTTAGTTTCACTATTTTATATTTTATGCACACATGGCCCAATCACAAAATCTTAAAAAAACATTTTAACAATTGTCTACCCAAGGCCAACTTACTTGGATTTCATCACCAAGGGGAAGCCAACTTGGTTTTTTGGCCAAGTATAAACATGTGGTTAATGGTATATTTTAGCTAAGCACCTGACACGCTTATCATTATGACGTGTGAAGTGAGGGGGTAGGCCCTAATATTAAGCCTGTACCATTACCAATATAAATCCCTTTCATCCCAAACTTCTTGAAACTATCCTTAGATTTCTTTCTAGTTCCTTTCTTACATCCAACTTTCTATCACATTTAAAACTATATTCTAATAATCTAACAACTTTTAGATTGACCACATAGTTAGCTTTTAATTTTCAAGTTGATTGATTTTTCTTCACTAAAATTGTGTGTTGTATTGTAAAAACTTGCATTAGCTAGTGTTGGTGTAATTTTTATGCTTTGTGCCTCAATTTGATCACATTTATTGATCTAATTGATTCTTTATTTACCTTCAATTCTTGATTTTCTAAATACTTGAAAAATTATTCTTGTATCAGTGCATAGTCATTTCAATTGGCATAGTCTATTATAGACAGTCTATTTTTTCCCTATCTACTGTACTAGGTTGACCTAGTTGACCCTGTATAATTTTTTAACCTCTGTCTATTGTGCTAGGTTGACCCAGTCGACCGTATATATTTTTTAGGCCTAGTTCCATGTGCTAGATCGACCAAATCAACTTTGTATAGTTTCTTTCACTTATTATTTATTTACTTTCTCATCTCTTTTCCCTATTTTAGTCTTTCTCCTTCATCATGAATTTTCTATTTGAAGACAACACTGAATTAAATTCAATAAACATGATGAGTTTTACCAACCCTTATAGGGTCTCCCATATGTAGAGTAGGGATCCTCTCTTAGATGAGATTAATTTCCATATATCCACTTGCATAAATACCTATGGTACCTTTCCTCATTCCTCTTCACATCATAATCCTCTCTTCTCTCAATATCAACCCGAATTAGATTATACCCCTAAAATGCTTTTTTTTATCTCTAAATTTCCTCAACATCAAGGAAAGGATCCCTCTACCATTTACCATCTCATGATTAGTGATCAAGTTAAATAGCCTCATTCACCTAATCCCAAATTTTCAAATGGATTTAGGGGTACCACTTACTTTATTCTCATCCTCTTCTCTCGATTATGACCCCTTCTCATACCATAAATTCTTCTACCTCCATGCCTAGTATCTCCACTAATATGGTAGGTTATACATCTAGTGAGCCTCTTATAAGATCCATTATCCTTAATCATTCTACTAGTGCATCATTTGATACTCAAGGTAATCATGCTTCTAGTGTTTGTTCTTCTCATCCCTTCACTAGTCCATCATTTACCTCATAAGAAAATTTTTCCACTAGTGCTTCACATTCTAATATTTCCTCTCAAGATCCCACCAATACTAATAGTGGTACCCAAGCCACTAATACCAACTCTAATGCTTCAAATAGTGCTAAAAATACCAATTAAACCCATCAAATCTTATTACAAACACTCAATCAAATGATTACCTTTCAAGATCATAAAATAAATCAAATGATGAGAATGCAAAATCATCTTCTTCATCTTCAATCTCATCCTTAACCAATGACTTGGGGCATGCATAGTCAAAATGTTCCCCCTCCTCTTTGATATTCTCAAGGAAATCTCATCCCTCAACCTCTTTTAGTTAACAAAACCATTAAGCATCTTAAAAATGAGCCTCTTACCACTCAAATTTCTAATATTGATATAGGAGGTATCAAGCCTACTGTTTATTATAATGGATCAACTGATCCTACCCTTCATCTTAAAACATTTGTAAATATCTATAATATTGGGTAAAATTAAAACCTTTTCCACTACCAAGCTATTAGCCAAACCCTCACAGGTGATGCCTTAGATTGGTAGAACCAACTTAGAACACATTTTATTACTAGTTTGTAAGATTTAGTGAATGTTTTAGTAAAGAGTTCCAAACTAGTGATCTTCCTAAAAACACTTTAGCCCATTTCATAAATTATAAACTTGAAAATGACACTACCCAAGCTTTTGTTAAAAGGTGGAAAACTTTGTCAAATAAGTGTGAACATAACATGGTCGATGATAACCTTTTCCATCTCTTTACCAATTCTCTTTTTCCCATGTTACAATATCAGGTCTACACTTTCTCTCCACATACTTTGGAGGAAGATATTGACCAAGATAAACATCAATATTTACTTATGCATCAATTTGAGCCACCCCAACCTTTTGTAGGTCCTCATCTCTTACTCAAGAAAAAAATCTTAATGTTAGCAATGATGGTGTCATGAAATTTTATGACACCATTCACACTATTCAAGTTATTGTTCCAAACCAATCTTTGAAACTAGCTCCCCCTTCTCAACAATATAACAATCCCCATTTATCTTCACCAAATCCCATCAATGTTTAAAAACCCTTATCCTCATTTGAATTACTTAAACATCTACCTAGGCCTCTACCACAAAAACTTGATCCCACTCATCCTATGAAATCTTGGTATGATCCTAATAAGTTTTGTTGGTTTCACACTCGTTAGGTTCATTCTCATGAGACCTATATGTAGCTCCATAATTTAGCTATGGATTTTCTTCTTGGTCCTAATTTTTATGATGATTCTATCATTCAAAAGCATTAAAAATCCTATGACATTTGTTTTAATGCTCATGAAACACATAATAAATCTTAATCCTTGAATCAAGCTAATTCTCATTTGGCTATCTATAAATACCCTCTCCCTAATCACCAACTTAATCAAGATACCCAAGGAAAGACCACCCCTTCCACCAATAATTTTGAAATTATTTTTGACCTCACTTCTGAAGATAATGTGGTTAATATGATTAATATATGAAGGGTGGTTGATTTCATTAACCCTCAACCTATCTACACTCCTCTATTGTCCTAAATATTTTGTGTTGTCAGGATTCTTCTCCAACTCATATAAATGAGTTGGGGAAGATGAATTTATAATCCTCCTTTAAATAACACTCCCCATTCTATTTCTACTCTCTCTTCATCTTCTTTACCTAACACTCATGATAATCAATCTTTTATCAACACTTCTACCAACTCTCAACCTACACCTAAACCAACTACTTCTTGTTTACAACATAATTCACAACCTTATTCTAAACCTTCTCCTTATTAGCAATAAAAATTCCAATTCACTTTGAATAATCCATTTAAGGACCTTATTAATCACTATGCACATATTTATAACAACCTTCTTATGGGCTATGATGAGTGGGATCCCATTATGGAACTAACTAATCTCCCATCCCAAATTTCATTCCTTGAACTTATGAGGACCTCTCCATGTCATAGTAATTATATTATGCAACTACTATTTGAATTCAACATCCCTCATCCTCCTCTAGTAGGATGTGAAGTAACCTTATATGGATCTAAGAATAACATATTATAATAATGTGAAGAGATGTACATCTATGTTGATGAAATAATGGACACTTTTATTTCCTTAAAATTTCCTATTGATTCTATGATTCCCAATGTGATTCTACTTCATGTGGATGATCCTCCTTTATTCATTAATGTCCAAATAGGTAATATCCAAGTTAAACATGCCTTGATTGATGAGGGTTTTGATACTTGTGTTGCCTTTCTCAATTTTATCAAAACCCTTGGATACTCTGAATGAAATCTTAAGTCCACATGTAGCACATGCCAAGGATATGATCAAAGGAAAATTTCTCCTTTAGGTTGTGTGTGGATTCTCATTACCATCCCACCTATCACCATTCATGTGAAGGTGATGATATTTAACTCTCCTTTATATTATAATATTTTGCTTGGTAGGCCATGGAATCATTGTATGAGAGTAGTTGTTTATTTTATTTGCCAATACATTAAATTACCTCACAATGGAGCCATTTATAGGATTCAGGGTGACACTAACCCTTAGAATTTTAAATAATTCCAAGATTGTGGTGTATTCAAGATTCTTACTCTTTAACTTTTGCCCAGTGTTTAATTTTATGATTTTTAATGATTCAACTTTCCCATCAATTCCACTCGAGGCTGTAATGGTCATCCTGAACTCAATGGGAACATTTTTTCTAACCTCTTAGATGATGATGATGATGATGATGATGATGATGATGATGATGATGAGCCTGATGCAATCAACCTAAATATTAAAACTTTTGATCTCTCACCTCATCTTATCTCACAACTTCCTACTTTTTTGTAGCCTCGTTCTTGTAAACCTCCTTGTGATGATATTCCCATCATTTTGAATAAGACTCAACATTCTATTCACCACACTTCATCATATGATAAGGTCATCCCTACATGCATCATTGATCTTCACATGCCTGACTATGATGATGGTTATACCTTAGATAATCCATTCTTAGGCAATTTGGTTCAATCCTATGATGCTGAGATTATCCATTATCATTCTTCTTTGCTTCATTCTTTTAGTGATTCTTCCCATGTTCCATGATTTGTACTTCTTAATTTTAATATTTATCATATGGTATAAATGGTGTTAACACCTTCATTTTTTGAGTAACCTTGTAGGAATATGCTCATGGATCATGTTATGACTAGGCTTTACCAAATTTTTAGGTACCCTAACCCCATATAGCTTATTTATCCTTGAGATGTGTGTGACCCTTATTTGGCCTTTTGTAGACCCCACACCTCCCTTAGTAGAGCCCACATTAGAGCTTATTCCTACTCCTACTATAGTTGAGCCCATTCTCACTCTTGTTATAGTTAAACTCCTTTTTTATCTTATTATTATTGAGCATATCCTTGCTTCTAATCCCATTTCTCCTTTCATTAAGATTATTCCCATTCCTTCCCCATCATCACCTTATCTTGGTGATGATTTCTTCTTTTACCGAATATGGCTTCATTACCTACCAAATAGGCTAATGAGCCTTCCCAAGCTCCTTCCATTCCTATTACACCTATTCTTATGAGTAATTTTACTAAGCCTACTCATAAGCATATTTTTTACTTACATGGCACATATAATCATTCTTCCATGCATTGCCACAAGTTGTGATAATATATTGATACTTAGTGTCCTTCTTCCCCTCAATCCTCAAATAAGGCCATACCTCTCCTTGAAGTACTACCTAATTATATGCCTATGTATAGAGAGGTGTATTATATTTGGCACTAATTTTGCACCCATCACACCGATCATTACTACATCCTTTAATAACACCTTAAATATCACCTTATAGCTATTCATGGACCTTCTATCATTCCTCCCATAGATTATTTTAATAATAAGGCTCCTCCTTCTCCCATATTTCCACATCATGTGGTTTGGTCCCCTCTTTTGGTCCCTTCATCACCTTCTATGCCTCCACCTATGACTCCTTCACCTATGGTTCCTTTTCCACCCATGATTCCTTCACATGTGGACCTTCCCTCACCTGTGGATATTTCTACACCTACGAGTCCTTCTCCTGTAGATCTTTCCCCACCAGTGATTCTTGCATCTCCCATATAGACCACTCCCATACATTATTTTGAGCATCCCTTACTTGATATCCCTCCTCAACATGATCCATCCAACATTCTTACTTTTTCTATTCAGGAGATTAGATGAGAAGTATTTTCTTAGTTTTAATTGAAGATAGATGAGACTTTAGCAGCATTTCACATCCAACTTCATAAAGATCTATCTGATGTTCTAGATAATGTGTGTGGGTAGATTTATCAGTATTTATGAGCATATGCATGGTGCTTTTACATTTTAATTTGATTTAGATATGTGCTACCATATTATATTTATCTATATGTTATCACATTTGACATTGTGTCAAATTCTTATTTATCTTACGTGGTGACTTTATTTTTGCATTATATATTGCTTATACTATCATTTATGTTTTTTTATGGATGTCTTATTTATCATTGCTTTACGTTCCTTCTTGATTTTATTTCTTAAAACTCCCTTATTTGTCTATTCATGATTATTTACTTTCTTATCCCTATTTTCCATGGATAATTATCATTGTGAATTGGCTATATAAACCTAGTTCCCTTTAGTCATTCCCTATTACCATGTGATCAGTTAGTAAATAATTAATTTCATTATATTATCCTTTTACCAGTCCACTTTGGATCTCCTTTATTCCCTTTATTTCATTTTTTTCAAACTAAGCATATACACAATTGAGACTTGAGATAACATGCTAGTTTATTGTCCAACCTAAGTGTCCTAGTCAATATTGTCTTTGGTTACTTTGGTTCCTTTAGCCTAAGCCTATAGCTGATTCATGTGTATCACTCTATCTCTCATGATTGGTCATTCCAATTCTGTATGGAGGAGGAATCTTAAAAAAAAACTTAAAAACATTTAAAATCTAAATCATTTAACAAAGGTAATGATCCAAAAGGCAAAAACATTTAAAATTCTTAAAATTCAAAACACACTAAAAGACATGATTCAAAGCACATCTATTTTTTCTAGTCAAAGCTCAAACTCCAAAATTATCCTCATAGTAGAGTCAAAGTCCATTAGGTTGTGTTAGGCCAGTCGATTAGAAAAGGAGAATAAAAAAAATCTTTTAGTGCTACCTACTTTCTCACATAAGTACCCAATCTTCGTAGTAAATCAATAACTATGTAAAGGGTCCTGAGGAATGAGAAACATGTTGTGGGTAGGTACGCCCTTTTTACTTTTCTTATACCAATACACCTTCATGAGTTGATCTTAGTATCACACTTATTTACCTACAAAATTGTATGTCTATAGTGAATAGGTTTCCTTTGTAAATTGATTGTCACTAGTCACTTAGTGTCTTCTCATGTCCTTAGTATGCCTCCTATATTTTAAGGTATTCTCATAAGACACCTAAGTTATGATTTTTAAATTCCCTACATTCCTCATATTTCCTCTTGAGAAATATTATTTTGTTCACTAACCACTCCCCTTGGGATTCCATTTGTGAGTTGTATTATAAGACCATGGATAAGCCCTGTCTTTCCTCACAGATTATCATAAATTTCACCTTCCTATTACCCACATCCCTCATTACCCAATTTTCACATTTATTCCACTTCATTGGTGTTACTTTTGTGAGTTACAGTGTAATACCATGGATAGGACCTGGCCCTTCTCACAAAAATTTTAATAATCCAAGTCATAATCAAAATTACATGTGTCAAATATGAGATAAGATGTGATTGATTATGAAGCTACACATTATTGACATGCTTCCCACCTTGATTTAGTATTTTTTATGCTTAATTCATTTCTATTTCACTTTTATCTTCTTATTTTCTAATTGCATGTAAGAATCCAACCATTTCTTGAAATTTTCATACTTCTTAGCTTGAATTAGTGTGATGAATTTAAGACCCAATTTTTTGTCAATTTTTGTTTTTCTCTTATACTTCACAACATGATTTAGTATGATTGATTGACTTAATTGATTTGTTTTTATACCATTGTTCCTTTTCCATGATCTTGCATTTTATTACATCATTTTCATACTTCACAACATTATTTAGGGTGATTTTATTTTTAATTTGGTTGCTTATCTTTCATTTGGTTTAAAAATAAATTCTTTTTTACCATCTTGTTTACCACCATTTTGGTTCTTTATACTTTGTCATTTTCTTGTTATTACACATTTTCCAACATGAAATAGTGTGTAGTACATTTTTGATTGATTATATTTTACCAAGTCTTTTTTGCATGTTTATTTTTAACCATGCATGTGTCCTACATAATTCTAAAAAAGAAACTACAACTCATAAATTTCCTATAACATATACAACAAAAATAACTAAATACATGTGTTAGAAAAAAATATATCTAAAGCATCAATAACCACAACCATAATAATAACAAATACAATCAATATCCAAAATGTTATATATATATATATATATATATATATATATATATATATATATATATATATATATATATATATATATATATATATATATCATGATTTTTGATACAAAAAATACTACCACATACAATGCTCTTGCTCTATTGTTAGGCCCCATCATGCTTTTCTCATAGCCTAGCCACACTACCTATAGATAACTCAATGTAGCTCCTCCACATATAATACTATAAAGAGGCTATCTGAGATATCAATCCTAATACCTACCCCTATAGATGATCTACTTGAGCCTAGACTTGTGCCAACTGGGTCAGGTTTTCCAAATGTGTTGTTCTCTCCTACTCCTCTACATGTGTCATATGGGTCAGGGTCATTGCATGTGTCACCCTCTCTTAGGCATGTGTTTATTTCATCTATGTCATTAACACCAAATGTATAGCTCTTTCCTCAGCTAGGGCCTACCATTCCCATGTCTCTCTTGTACCCAACTTTTCTAGTGGTTGTATCCCCTCTCTATGCACTTGTAACTACATCACAACCTCTCCAACTAATTTAAACTAGCTCACCTAAGTTGGGGTAGATGGTACCCTAAGATCCTCCAGTGTAGCAAGGTTGTATGACATAAATACCTCATCTGGGACATCATGGAATGCTCCCCTCACTCAAGACCCCCATATGATCTCCTCATCCTCTACCACACTTTTAAAAAAAGGAAAACTAGATGGATATTAGATCACTAATATATCTCTAAATCTATCTATCTTTAGTATATCTCAAATAAAAACTTAAGCAACCATCTTTTTATTACCTATTTGTGTGTCAACCACTAGTGTTTTTTTATTTGTGTGACTATTAAGCATGGTCTCCCCATTTTTGTGGACTACATGAACCTCCTATTTTAATTTCCTCCTAAAAAAAAATCTTAGAGATGCCACTCATACCCATCTTAGGCTACAACTAAGTGGTCTCTCTATAGGCCAACTCTGTCATAGACCATCTGCTAGGTCATTTGAGACATCTACTACTTCTGATATCTCTTGTTGATATTGCCTCCGTCAATGTCATGTCCTTGATGGTCACTGTGTTATGTCTATTTTTCACACCCCCTCAATTTTTTCAAAACTTAATACTTTTTCTACCATAGAGATGACTCAATCATAAAATTTATAACTGTGTCAGGACCTAGTCAATTAGTAGTACATTTGGATGCATATTTTCAATTATAAGTTGATGATAATTATTTTATGAATCCCTATTTTTATTTTAAGTGGTTTTGAAGAGCATAAATGGATAAATGAATAAAATATACATATGTATGTTGTCATTTCTATGAACGTTGTAATCAGTCATTTTGCTTTTCAATTCATGATCAAATTATAATACAACATTTTAATTTGAAATTGGGACACATTTGAAGGTTAAAATCATTATATGACTATCATGATGATTCAAATATACATCAATTTTCAATTGAGTATCATATAAATTTCAGAATAGTTTTCATTTGATACTTGAGTAGTTTGTGGTGACTAATTTGGTATACATTGGCAATGTGATATTTGGTTTGAGTTAGATCATAATGGTATATGAATTAGTTATAATGATTTATCTCTTAGTTCATTTTAAAATAAAATATATATAGATTAATTATTCATATTTATTATAGTTTGATAAATCAATGTATTTTATGGTCAAATGCATCATTTGATTTATTGTGAACTTTATCTTTGAAAATCATAGGAGTTTATCAATTAGATACATGGATCTCAATTAGGTAGAATTAAGTTGTAATATAGTGAAATTTTTAAAAATATTGATATAATAAAGGTTGGTGTGATATTTGGACAAATTGTTTCTAAAGTATCCTAATTCAAACATTATCTAAATCTAAGTTCTAAAGTAATATGTTTTCAAAGAGCCTAGTAATCTCAAGACTTATTTCAAAGGTCCTAGCCTAGGGTCATTTATCCTAAGGTTTTTAAATGATATAACTCATTGGTCATGGTTATTTTGAAGGCTTTAAAATATTTATTTTGAAAGGCATAAGGTGGTTTAATCATAAAATATTGTGACATAGTTATCATGATTCATAAGCAAGTTGGTGTGGCAATTGAGTTGGCGGTTTTCATGGCATAAGTTATTAGTTAGTAAGGTGAGTTAATGTCAAGCATGATTGATGATTTGAGATATTTGAAGGATTATTTTGGTTTAGGAATTTATTTTGAGGTATACATGCCTCAATCATCAAATATTAGTAAGAATTTTGGAAAAAGAATTAGTGACTTCTAAGTTTAGGGTTTTGGATTTTGAAATATTCGTTATTTTGAAATATTTGGAAGCAAAGTTTCATATAAATTGGGTTTTTCTATAAAATTAACTTTGTCTATTTGTTTTTTATAAAAATTGAATAGATTATTGGTTTTTTCTAAGGAGGTGATAAAAAGGGATTATGTTCAAGATGGCAAATGTGTTTCTCAGTCATAGTCTTTTTTAGTTTCATTTATTTATGGGTTTTTTGTAAATTGAATTTTGTTCTTATGTTTTGAAAGTTTTGAATGATTATGGTCAGACATGATATAGATAAGTTGTCAAAAAATGGTTCAAACATATAAATACAACTGTATTTGGTATATTAAAGCTATATTTTTCATGCATTAATTTCAATTTTGAATCTTTATTTGAAGGATAAGTCTGAATACAAAAATATAGTAGGCTTAGCCTCAAACATAATGTAATTATTTCTTGATTTTCACCTCAGTTTTGAAGTCTTGAGTTTTGTTTTGAATCTAGATTTTAAAATAATGGTTGTATGATGAAGTTGTGATAAATGTTTCTCAGCTTGACATAATGATTTGAATAAGTAGTGTTCTATGAATGATTCTCTAGAGATTTCTTTAAAATAATTCATTCAGAAATTATTTTTAGTTAAGATATTGTTCAAGAAATGAAATAGTGGTTCTAGAAAAATATACTTTATTAAGGCTTCATGTTGAGGCGTTTTGGATAGTATGAAGTTGATTTTTAGTTTGAAGTATGACTTTGGAAAATGTAGTTATTTTTCAAGTTTATATTGATGAAAGGACCTATTAAACTATTTTTGATTTCTCAAGTTCTTCATTCCTTTAAAAAAGTTTTACAGACTATAGTTTAAAAAGTATAATTCATAAATGGTTTTAATAATGTATTCTATCAATCATGTTGAGTTTTTCTAGTTTGGAGATATTGCAGTTTTAGTTGGGTTTTTCATATTCACAAGAATTCAGAAGATATGATTGTATATTTTGAAAAATAAAATTATAAGAACATAATTTTATTTTAGTTTCAAAATGGAAATTCATGGTAATTAGTGGACATAATTAGAGCAATTCAAGTTATGTTTCAATTATTTTATAGTACAGAAGTTATTTTGTTGATTGACGAATAAAGTATAGTTTCATTTTGAATATATACGTGTTGATTTTTAGATTGTATTTAAGATGTTTGGATGGGACCAACTCAGATCAGATAAAGATATTGATAATCAAGGTTGGAGAAAAAATCAAGATTTTGGTAGAAATGTGAATCAACAGAACCCAAATAAAAAAATTTCGAGGGGTGGTTTTAGGGATAGGATATTTGGCCCTAGATTTAATAGAGGTGATAGGATGTCAATCCACTTTGATACTGTAGATCTTGAGTTTTGAAATGTTTTGAACAATTTACCTTTCAACCCTATAAACAATATAGGTAATAGAGGATTTCATGCATGTATATTTGGTGTTAGGACTCCTCCTCACAATAGTTCCTCTCACCATTTACAAAGTAATCCACATAGTTTGCCAATTTAATCACCCACTCCTGAAAGAATTTAGCATGTTAGAGAATCACCCCTACCAATGAAGTCACATAGTTTGATATTGAGGTTGCCCATGCCAAGAATTATGTTAATATTTCCATACCTTTAGTTTCTAATGAACCTTCATATTCTCAAAGGGAACCTATTTTAAGATGCAATAATTTAAGTTTGGAGAAACATGTTTTCACTTGCAGAAAATGTACAGTTGAGATTCATCCTACTACTTCAGATAAAAGGTCAGATAATCAAAATGATGTAGACACTCTAGTTGAGGTAAAATTTATCAAATGGGTTAAGGTAGAGGTGGATGATCTTAAAACTGATTATAGAACAAACACATTTCACCTTCTAGCAGTTGAAATGAAGAATAATGAATACCTGAATGAGTAGGGGAAACTTGTAATTGAAATTCTTTCAGATTTTGATGATTATTGGATGTCAAAGGGATAAATTTTATTTTTAGTTGAAATTTAGTTGGCATAATTCTATACTTTCAGACTTGATACTTTAACTTTTAGCCTTTATATTTTGGTGGTGATATTTTGGAAGTATACAAGACTTATATATATGCTTAAGTTATTTTTTGTAAATATGCATTATGGTTGATATAAATAAGAATTTCATAAACTTTGATTCATCTATTTATTTATTGATATATGTTATTCTATTTTATTATTAATTGATAGGGGTCCCCACCCATTAGAAGATAATACCCAGTCTATATTCAAAAACTTGATTTATTAAGACTTTTAAGTCTTAATTAAACCTTAACTAGTAATTGCTTATATTAATTAACTTATACAAAGTCAATTAATTAAAGTAACTAATAACTAAGGCTAGTTATAACTTATTTTTAAATTAAGTTTAAAGAATAAAATGAGATCAAAGATTCATTTTAAGAGGAAGAACAACACATGTTATGAAGACTTATACATTTGTGAAGTCAATCATCTATCTCTCCCTCTTCTATGCAACTTCTCTGAGATAGCATGACTTTTATAGATAGATCCAATGGTACTTTTTCTAATGGTTGAATGATTTCTTAGGAAATGTAGGTATATCCAATTTTTATATTATCATTTATAATAGATTATTTGAATCTTATCAAGTTTAACATCTTTTAATGATTGTTATTTGCAGTCCTATATAGAAAATCTAAGTATTCAACCCGCATAATGATAAAAACTTCATTGTTTGCGATATTTCATTGATTTATTTTGATTGTAAAAGTTATCTCTCAATATATGTGTAAATAAATATGTTGATTTCTCAAATAAAATCTATCTTTTCTACTAAGATGACTCTTTCTTTCAAGACTCACACATTTTATTTGTATTATACTTTATATTAACCTTGATTTTTAATATAATTTATTTCTATTTTAGATTAATATTTAATTAATCTTTTTTTCTTTCTTTCCCTTTTAGTTTAATATCTTTTTATCTTTAATTTGTTTAGTTTAGTTTTCATTTCTATTTTTCTTAAGTCACTTCCTTGGTTTAATCTCTTTATTTACAATTTATTTTTAGTCAATTTGTTAGATTTTATTAGATTTTAGATTAATAATTTATAGACATATTTCAAATTTAGATTGTTTATTTTGTCAATCTTGTTAGTTCTTAGATTAATTTTCTTCTTTATACTTTAGACTTATCTTAGAATTAGATTTTTATTTGTTAGACTTTGCTAGGTTAGACTTTTGTGCTTATGTTTAGCATAGTTCTTTATTTATTTTAATAGTTTTTTTCTTTCCCAATCTAGTTGCTTTTTTATCTATTTTGTTTCTTTAGTTTGTTATTTGTTGTTTCTTGTGTCTTGATGTGTTAAGTTTCATTTGATTATTTACTTGATTGAAAATCTTTTATCTTGATTTATCTCAAATCTATTTTACTTTATATTTTTGGTTTATTATCTTGACGTCATTTGGAATATTATTAAAATAGAAACAAGATATTACTTAAAATATATTATTTTATTGAATCAGATTTCTTTCCTTCAAGAGATTATCTAATCCACAGGCCTTCTCTATCAGATTAGATAGATTACACATTCATATCTAAACTGATTCATTATTTGATAAAGTAGATTTTTAAAATTATAATGGAATAGGTTATGTTTGATAGCTTATTCAATATTTTCTAGAACATTTAAAAAACCCCTCACATCTTTAAGATCAAAATTAAACCTTTAAAACCTTACTATTAGACTGGTACGGTTCCAACTTAACCTTTGCAATAAGTGAAATGGTTGATTAGCTGACAATATAATTTTCAACATTAATAAATTTGGTGACTCCACTAGGGAGATTTGTTCAAATATCTTATTTGTTAGATTTTTGTTTTCTTCTTACTCATAGTACTTGGAGGACAACAAACTCCTATTATCCAACCTATAATTGATATTGTTGATGATCAAGTTGATGTTGCTTTTAATCTAATGTGTTATGCATGGTACAATCATCCTCAAAATCTTCAACATGTTATTCAAGTCATAAAAGAAGAAGAAAAAATAATGGAATTTGAGATAAATTGGTATTATAATCTTACACATAAAACTCAACAAAACATTTTAAATACAAATAGAAGAATTAAAGAAGATAGAGCAAGAGTTTTAGCTATTAATCCTAGGCCTAGAAATCATTTTCTTTTTTATTCCTTTCCTTTTGATGATTTAGTTATGCCCTCTAAACCTATTGATATAAATTTACAATTAAATTAGTTAAGTTATGTTCAAGACAATCAATCAGTTCAAGTAAAGGAGACTACTAAAACTTTTTATTTGAGATCAAGTAGAAGAGATATTATAGGATCTGATTCATGGATTGAAAAAAAATAAAGATCAGGATGACCTTACTAAAGGTGAAGATAAAAAGGTAGCTGAAGTAGAATAGCAAATAGTTGTAACTCCATAGATTTTTACAAATCTATTCAATGTTGTAAACCATCCTGGTAAGTTACTTTCTCTTAAAGGATTAAATATATCAAAAAAATTTAGAGCTCTTGGAGAATCTTGGGAAGATCATTTAGAGGCTTTTAGATTATTTTGTGATACTCTTAGGATAATAAATAAAAATATTTGTTTGAGAGTTTTTGCTCAAACACTTGAATAAAAAACTTACCAAGCATTTATTAGTTTACCTGCTAAAGTTATTAGCACTTGGAAAGACATTGAAATTTGGCTTGAGTTATCTTTTGGGAAAGATAATGAAGGCTTTGACTTAGTCAATGATCTTTTAAATTTTTCTCTTGATCCAGGTGAAACTATTTATCATTTTATTACCAGATTCACTAAGTTACATCAAAATATTCCACATGACCTTATACTTTATAAGAATTTATATAGACTTTATTTTTATAGTGTTTTACCTTTAAACTATAAAATGGATTTAGAATGTAGAGATATTACAAAATAAGATGAAACTATAACATTATATATTGAATATTAAAAGAAGCTTAAATGTATTGGGTTTAAAGATAGATCTTCTATAGGTCTAAATTTAAATAATGCATAAATTTTAAAGGCTATTCAAATTTTAAGAAATGAGTTGGTTGCTATTAAAAGATAGCTAAATGATAAACCTTCTTTTTCTAATATAAATAATAATGAAAATAAAAAGTTATAAATTGTTTATTATTGTAATGTGTGTAAATTGGATCATGATCCAGATTAAAATAGCCAAAAATTATAAAAAATAGACATTTAGAAAGAGGACAATGTGCTCATTGTAACGGTAATAAAATTTCAAATTTTGATGTTGAAATCCATAAAATATTTAGCAATTGAAGTTAAAACTTGTTTGTTTTTCCTAAAAATCTTAGTCCCAAGCCTTTGTCTCATAAATCCAATCCATTTTCGAGCCTAAAGGCTAAATTGTAAATTAAAATTCAAATAATGTGTACACATTTTATAACACGTACACATTATATAATGCAATATAAAATACATACGCATTATTTTGACATAAAACAAAACAAATAAATTTTGTGTTTTTTATAGGGGAAAGGTCCCATTAGTCATGAATCCTTATAGGGGAAATGCCAAATTTCAAGTTTCTTATAAGGCAAAGGTCCCATTATCTTTGGACAATAAATTAAGGTGCCATAACATTGCATTATACATTATAACTAAGGTTTCAAGGTCTAACACATTATACATTTTATAATATAACTAATTTTATGATGAGAGGTCATAAAATTAATTTTTTAAACCTATGATAAAACTTAACCTTTAGAGTATCAATCATTATGCATTAGAGTATCAATACTTACCTCTTACTTGTTAAGATGTTATTGGTTACTTTTAATTTTATATAATAAATGTTGAACAAGTATTAGATATTACATGTTTAACTTTTGGTGCACTTTAATATTTATATACACCAATATGTTTCATCAATATAACACATGTTAACAAAATCTTGTTCGACAATTGAAACATGTACATCTATTGGGACCTTTCTCCTAGTAGGGCAAGGATATACCTTACCACCTTACTTGCCCTTAAATTTTGTATTTCTTATTGATATTATCCTACTTGTTTAAAATCCTATCTTACCCTTTTATTATTTCTTTGATATCTTTGACCAGACCCCTTTATTTATAAGTTTTGAACTAATTTGTTTAGATAATCTTGTGTAAGTAGAAATAAGAATTGAGCCCTTTGTGTAACAGTACATCTCTTGGATATCTATTTCAAGAATTTTATCTAATGGATCCCAATACTTATGAATCATGCCTTGGATTATCCCAAAAACATTCCTAAAATGTGTTGAATAAAGTCCCTTAAGTTTCCTCCAAGGTCACCTAGTGCATCTAATTCAATAGGTGTATTTTGAGGTCCCAATTGAAAGTCTATAAATATTCTTCTATTGTTACAAGTATTCACTTGATTCCCCTAATGTATTCAAATACATTTTTCAAATTTGGCCTAAAATTAAGATCTTTTATGAAAATATGGTTAATCCTCCATTCTATGCACCTCATTTATCTACCCCTCCATCACTTATGGGACAACCATCAAACACTCCATATATCCCCACATCATTTGAAGAGTGTGTCTTTGACATGGGACTAGTCCTATCCACACCATGAATGTAATAATTGTAAGCTTAAAAACAAGCTAGATAACACTTGGTGGTTATCAATACTGTAGAGTTTTATACCTTATTATGTACTTGGGATGGTAAGATATGAAAGTAAGATGATGGGTACAAGGTATGTACATGTTTTTATTAAATATTTTAGTCAAGTTGGGTACATGTTTTGTTTTGTATAAGATGTGGTTTTGATATCAATAAACTTGAAATGGCCACATGTATTCATTAGTGATGATGTGGTTTTAAGATGTCATTCCTATAATGGTGAATGTATAGCTTAGAAAATATCTAAATTCACTAGGCAATTTGTTTGAAATCATTAAGGGATGGTTTAGACTTAATGTTGACCAAGTATGGCATACTTATAAGTTACCCCAGCTCATACTCTATTAAAATTATTCAAGTTACATTAAACTTGTGACAATGTCCCCTAAATCTAAGACCTGCTTCCCCTCAAGGATGATGCTAAGAAGAGAGACCCAATAATTATTCATGTGGATGATGAACTATTCACCTCATATATATGGTTGATCAAAATTGAATACCAATGTGTACCTGCTCACTGAAGGTTTAAATATTATATATTTTGTGCATACATCTTTAATTATCTTGTTCATATTTCATTGTAATGAACTTAAACCTTATGATGTGGACTACAAGAAAGTAGTACATGTCTCATAATTCTTGCTCTAGCTTAGGATTTGAGGTTGAGGCTCATCCATTACTGAATTATGTTCTCTCTTGCATGTAGGACTTAATATCAATGTAATTTGGGATGTAGAGGTAATTCAAGGCAGAGGGATATAAATAATTTGAATACATACATGTAAAAATTTGATAACATTCATATGGGACCTTAAAGGGCTCTACATGATAATTTTTTTACAATAAAGGCAAGTCAGAGGTTCGCATCATGTGAATTATTTACTAAACATGAGTTGATTAGATCGATGTCAATCTTTAAACATTATTGGCTTATATTTATGTATGATAAATTTGTGAATAAGCCTTAGTTGGATTGGTTGGATCAATGATGGACCATGTCTAAGTAACAAATATGTACATATCTAACAATTATAACACTTTTCTAAGTGTACTAGACCTACACATGTGGAAATATTTGATTGGATTGGACATCTTGAGGCTCTAACAAATCTGATGCTTCTGGGACAAGTGATAGTTATATCTCCAACACAAATATATGTGTGTGTAAGATGCACATGTGGTGATTTATCTAATTGGATCGGGCCTCACAGGGATTTGATAGAGCTCTTTAATGCTTTTAAGACTTGACACCTCTAATAGTGCTTACACCTTTGAGTATATATGAGGTACATGTGGTGATATGTAATTGGATTTGACCTCCTAGGGCATTATCAACTTTGAAACGTCTAGGACTTGATGCATCTTTGATAGCTTTAATGCTTTTGGGTGTATGAGGTACACACATGGCACAACAAGGTTCAATTATAGGGGTAATTCAATTGAGGAGGCATGGGAGGCCAATTTAAACCCCTTCTTGACATAACTATAAGATCATGATATATGATTTGGGACAAAATTAAGTATGATTCTATCTATCATGAATTAAACCAATTGGTCGATTGGTTTAATTAGAGACATGATTTAGGAAAACTTGAGCCCCTAAACTAAATTTATGGCCCAATAAATTGTATAATCTAGATGTAATATGTATGACTTAACTAACCCTAATTTAATTAAAAATGCAAATACATATGTAAATGTGGCCAATTTCAACCCATTAAACCTAAATTGGGGTCTATGATGTGATTAAAAGGGCTAAATTAGGTCATGTTTCATGACATGTTCATCATAAACCCTAATTTTATCACTTGAACATGTATAATTCCCCTAAACCTTGATTTCATGACATATACACATGTATAAACCTATTACACTAAACCCTTAACCCTAGATCCTAATTTTATAACAAACATGACCCCTAATTTCCTTGATTTCATCACAAATGCATAAATTCAGGAATGTGATTAGTGTCAATTTATGAACATGTTATTCACCTAGTTTTGTAAGGACCTATGATGGGATTTTGGTCAAAATTAGCTCATTTTGTCTTACATATTGAGCCTTATTACATCATTCATTAGTATTATTACTTCATAGTCTTATAAAGAGTCTTATTACATCATGTATTAGAGATTTATGCATCATATTGAGCTTTATTTCATCATATTGATCCTTATTGCATCATATTAGAGATTTATTACATCTTATGATAGTCTTATTACATTGCATGATAGTTTTATTGCATTGTATGATAGTCTTATTGCATCATATTGAGCCTTATTGCATGACATGATAGCATTATTGTAACATTTGATAGTCTTATTGAATCATTTTAGGGATTTATGCATCAAATTATAGTCTTATTGAGTCTTATTGCATCATATTATATTATTATAGTGGAAAAATGCATTGAATATGAGCCTTTTTTCTTGTTTTTATAGTATATACCTATACTTTAAGGAACACTATGTGTTATAAGAACACGCACGCATTCCTTAAATTAAAAACAAAAATGCATTTTTCAATGTCTATTTTTATCCCTAATCAAGATTTCTATCCCCACAGACATTCCCTACATACTCTTTGTACTTTCTTGGTTGTAGTTTTTTAGGGACCCCACATTTGAAGTAATTTCTTGGTTACTTTAGTCAAAATGGGATTTGATTCATATTCAGGGAAGAGGAAGAAGTTAAAGAACAAAACATCAGAGCAATTAGAGGAGTTGAGAGAAAAAAAAAGGTACGAATGAAAGCATTTAATTTCAAATAAGGTATAAACACTAACCCTGATGAGACAAATGCCTTAGATAATGAGGCAAATGATAATAATCAATTGAATAATGATGAAATTTATAATAATGAATTAAATTATGATGAAATTCATAATAATGAATTGAATTATGATGAAATTGACAATAGAAAATTAGATAATGTTAGAAATTCACATTCAAAATTTAAAGTTTTTGATTTTGCTGATGAAGAGACTATGCATGATAATTTACCAACAAACAATGAAGAAAATTTGATGGACTAAAATAATGATGAAATTAACAATGAATTTTTTTTATGGAAATAGATAATGAAGAAACAAACAATGAAAATAATTTCATGGAAACATATAATGATTTTGAAACACCCTCTGAATGGATTTCACCAACAATAAAAACTCCAAGAATTATGCGTAGAAAATATTAGTACTTAATTGAAGTTGATGAAAATATTTTGAAACCAATGCATAACAAAATGTCTAACCACCATTCAAGAATATTGGCTCAAGAAGTTTGGGATAGTTTCTTTCATAGATTCGAGTATGATAGTCAAAGATGTCAATTATTTGTTTCATTGATTAAATTGGTTAAGATGAGAACTATAATGTACACATTAGGACTAAGAATGGCTAACATAGATAATGAAAATGATGAAATTGTTGAAAATCTACATCACGCATATCATATTGTAGGCCCAAAATCATGCAACAAATATTATAATGCTACCCGGTGTATAATGATAACTTGTGCATTAAGTGTTGAAACAAAAAAAAAAATGATTGATTTCAAAAATAAATCAAACACTTGATATAAATAGAAAAACATTAATGAAAGCAATTACAAGATGTGAAAGACTTAATGAACCCAATTCGAAAGATCTCTGGGCATTTTTTAGTAGACTTCCATGAAAGGACAAGGCTATATCTGATTCTTTGAAAGACTTACTTGCACAATTTTGGAAAGATAATACAAGAGTTTCACCCAATGTAAGAGATGTAGTGAAAAGAAGAGTTGGCTCTTGTAATTGTGAACCACATCTAAAAAATTTATTGGATATGAATCAAACACAATTGTACTCTAATTTTTTGATAAAACATCCATAAATTTCTATTAATCAAATACTTTTTGAGATGGCCAAACCTTTTTATGTAAAAATAATTCATACACGCACCACTTGTTATATGCAAAATGTTGAATTTTTAATGCACTATGATATTTTTTTCTATATTCATTATACTTTGCATACTACTAACATTTTTCAAGAGTGTAGCATAGAAGTTATGCTAAAATTAGCTAGGTAATTGATTTCAAATATTTTTTGTGAAAGATGAAATGGATAGTTCTTTCATAATAAATCATGTTTGGATGGAAATTGAAACATTTGCGGTGGATTGCCAAAATTGAAAAAATATAAGAATGAGGAGTGCACAAGTGCAACTAGATAGGAATTAGTTGGTTTGAAAAAATACAAATATGTGACTTATCAATTAAATGATGGCAAAGAATCTAAAATGTGTGAGTTTGTTATGAAAGAGATACATGTTTTAGAATTTATGGTCGAATTCATGAAGAATTTTTTTATGAGTATGCAAAGCACACACATAGGGCTAAATGGTTAGATGAATATTTAAAGCTAAGTAAGGATACATTCCCACTTGATTCTATTATTTTAGTAGTTGAGTTTTTTGAAAATTACACATTTAAACCACAAATGGAAGTTTAATCATAGCATTACAACTCAACACAAATTTCCATATTCATGCATACACTTGATAGTATAGAGAAAAATAAAAAAATATCAAGGGAGTACCATTTCTATATCAGTGACGATCGATCACACTATATAGAGTATGTGCAAGGTTTTTTTAATATGTTATATGGATAGTTGACTCAGAGGAACATTAGTTTCAAAAAAAATTACATTTAGTTAGATAATTTTACATCATAATTCAAGAATGCACAGATGTTTTATTGGTTGAGTAGGATGCACGTTACCACTAGTGTAGAACATATTTGGAGTTTCAATGAGGTTGACCATGAAAAAGGGGAATATGATGGTGGTATAGAATGTGTAAAAAGATTCATTTCAAGGGAGGAGTTAAAATATGGCAATGTTACTAATTTTATTGATGTAAAAAACTATGGTTGACTAGTGTAATGAGAACATATGTCATGGTGCTCAAGAAAATTATACTATTTGTAGACATTTTTTATTAATAGAAGAAAAAAACTTGGTAAACTATGAGTATTGTATGAATATAATAGGTTCAAGTGAGCTCCACTCATTTCATATCTCAAATATGGGTTCTTGGACTATTCATACATGATACTTGATGGACTTTGTTTGGAATGAGTGTGAGTCACAAGAATGGGTGGATGACTAGAGTTAAAAACCTCTAATTCTAATCAATACATATCATATTCCACTATCATTAAAACTTAAAAACATGACATCCTCACATGATAAATTGAATACATAATAATTTAGTATCACCCTACTGTACACAGTCAATACTAGACCATAATCAATTAAGAAATTGATGTTATAATCCTAGAACAGATCAAGGTAGGGTTTTAGCCTATTTATGAGTTAGAGGATATTATGATAGAAATTTTGGTGATGATTTTATATTTTTAAATGTTTTATAATTCAAGATATAGAATTTAAAGTGCACAAAGGGTCTGTATAGGGCCTAAAAACCCTAACACTAGGGTTTAGGAGAAATTGAGAGATGTAACCATCAGAATGTGTCCAAATTTTTTAATATTGCATAATTATATGTTTTATAACTGATTAAAGTGGTTTTGGAATCAAATTTATGGATAGGTATGGTTTTAAGGATTGTAGGTTAGAATAGGCCTAATTAGGCCTAGTTTTGGGGGTTTCTATCAAAAGAAAGTGATAACCAGGAGAAGAGTAAAGTGTTGTAACTTTGTTAGGAGTTTAAGGGTGATATAGGGTGACCTAAAGTGTTATTACATATTTAATAAAAGACATAATTTAATCAAGTAAATGTAAAAATAGTGAAAATAAGGTTACAAGCCTAGACATAGTATTGTGACTTTGAGGTGTACTAGGAATGGAACATAGTGTTTTGTCACTTGATAAGGGTTTAGACAAGTGCATAATGATCATTTCATACCATAAATGTAATTAATTTTCTTATTAACAATGTAAACCAAGGAATGGTCCTAATGAAAGGTGTTATAGTCTTATAGAGTCAACATGTCACTCGAGTGATGAAAGAGCATGGATATACATAGGACCTCTCCCACAAATAGATATAGTAGGTCTTTGGGTCCCCTAAGTATGTGGTGGTAAAAAAATATTCAACCCCATCTATCTATATGGGGTTTAGGCCCCCTTTTTTTATATGGTTGTAAGGCCTATACCATATACATATAGGTTATAGTTTATAGTCGATGCTCTCCCAATAAACCAATGAGATCTAATGGATGATATCCCAAAAAATTGATAGAATTGATTATATACAATGGGATCAAGAGTTTATGCCATCTAAATTTATAACTCCATAGATAAAGATGAAATTATGATGCTTGGATGGAATCAAGATGGTAATTGAATTACTAGCTATGACCATTTGAGATATCGATCATAGAGATTGAACCACTATATGTGATTAGGATAAAAAGGAATCATGTGCTTGGATATGAGGCCAATATTTAAAAGAATGGATTGGTGTGGATATTGATGAAGACATGATATGTTTGATTAGGAAATTGATAGAAATATATTGTACCAAATAACTTTTATCAAATGAATTCTCTCTCTCTCTCTCTCTCTCTCTCTCTCTCTCTCTATATATATATATATATATATATATATATATATATCTCCAATATTACTTATTGGGATTGAACCACTATGGGAAATACATATAATGGGATATCAAGCAAATGTTCAACTCGCTATTTTGGTTATTGAAAACATAGTTGAGATGGATGATGAGTTTTTAACAAGTTACATCAATACATGTTAATACATCAAACAATAAAAATTCCAACAAAATTATATTAGGTATATTATATTTTCTTACACAAAATATACTAATGATGCAATTAAGGTGTATTAATATACATCTAGAGTATATAATATTCACTTAAATTATTACCTTTGTAAATGTATATGGTTTCTTACTAACATGGATAAATGTAGTAACGGTTGGCCCACTACCTAGTTGTGATGTCGAAGGCAACATCTCCTCCTGGAACACAAAAAAATACATATATATTATTCAATTTAAATGTGTAAATTAATTTTTACCTTTTTAATTTATAAATATAACTTAAAATTTTAATAATAAATTTATATAAAATATATATGCATGTATGTAGAGACTCCCAACATAGCCAAACCAAATGTGTGTGCCAACAATTCATCAATCAAGACCATATCCTCTGAGCACCCTGAAGTGCCACCATCATCATTTGAAGGTCTAGTGCATATAGCACTAGAAAATTGGCATGGGTGAGGTTGGGTACAACCACTAACTAGAGTATCTCAAGCATCTATCTCTAAAATTCTACTCATATGATGAATGAGTGTATCATTAAGTGCACTAAACTTATAAAAAGTGTCTATCTTCATAACCTCTATCATCACAAAGGGAATATTTGAACAAAGTGGCTTTTGGGTAGGGATCTTTGTAGGTTGTTATGTGCATAACATGACCCTGGTTGATCCTTCATGGATCCTTTCCCTCAACCCTTAAACTCACCATATTCAAAGTAGTTTTTAATTTTATTGAGGACAAACTTGAAATAGAGTTTTCTCAAAAAGCACAAAGGGACCTCATGGTTATTATAAGGGAGATAGTCAAACACCATCCACCATCACTCCCAAAAATTGATTTTAATAAAATAATGTTGTCATCAATGGTTTGGGAAACATTTAGTCATTATGTAAAATGGGGAATTGGTGGTCAAATCGATAAATAAGGCACAAATTTGATATTTTGTTATATTTTTGTTCTTCACCTCAAATCTTGATAATTTGTCAGCATAGTAAGCCTTACAGTTATCTCTATATTAACTCCATCTATCAATTTGACTCATTATTAAGTCAAATTGACCTAATAATAAATATAGGTTATTAACCAAATAGGTGTGGTGGGTGTTCATGGAAGTGGGATCCCTCATTCTCTTAATTATCTACTCAATTTCAATTTTGTTCTCCACTATGTAAGTAACTATATCCTCATTACTACCTAGGGGATTTAGTGGAACTATAAGAGAGTTAGGTGAAGGGTTAGAAGGGTTGGAAGGAGAGTTAGGTAGAGTGTTAGATGGAGATTTAGGCAAAGCATGTTGATCTATTGGAGAAAAGTTAAAAATCAAACTATGTAATTTACATTCACAAAAAATTCAAAAAAATTCAAAAAATCAATTTAATCTACCAAAAAACTACGTCTTATTCATGGTGGCATCATTGATCTCATGAATTCAAGTCAAAACGAGTATCTACAAGCCAAAATTTTATTTGAAGGTCAAAAGGAAGGTTTTCATGATAAAAAATGATCGCAAAGCACCAAAATGCGAATGAAAAGCATGAAAAAATGAGAGGAATCAAGGGTTTTTTTTATTTTATTTTATAAATGCGTACATGTTATGTTAAATTATAAGAATATATACACATTCTTAGAATGCATACATGTTCCTATAAATAAACATAACACATACATGTTATTGTTATAATATGTACGTGTAGTGGGTTATGTCCATGGAATTGTCCCCCAACTTTGTGCACATACCAAAAAATAAAGATTATAGTTCTTCTCAAAATAATAAAAATAATAATAATAATTTTTATTCAAATGATAAAGGTAAAATATTTTAGTTGATAATGATGCTTAAAATATTCTTTTATCCACTGGTTATAATAATAGCTAATACCAACATTATAAGCATAAAAAATTTAGACAAATTGATACTAAAACTTATAGTATAATCGATGATTTGTCTACAATCAAGGCTAGATTCTCATTACTACAAGTAGATAGTCTTCTAAGATAGCTTGATAAGATCAATGAAGCTATTAATAATTCTAAAATTGATTTAGACTTACAAAAATAAGGTAGTAATGAACAATCAATTGTTTATGCTCAAAGTTATAATCTTCCTACAGATTATATACCTCCTTTTTTATGGTACAATTTAAATTGATAATATGGTAATCCATAATTTTATCTTAGATACATGTGCTTCAAATAATATAATACCTAAATTTCTTACAGATCAATTAGACATATCTTATGAAACTAACAATAGGAAACTTACTGGATTTGATTCTAGACAAACTAAAAGTTGTGATAAGTTTCATGACATAGTCATTAAAATTGTTCAAGATGAAAGAATAAGATGCATGACTAATGTCCAAGTTTTAGACATTCTTAGTAATTATACCATATTTCTAGGTAGGGATTGGTCAAAGACAATTGATACTTTCATTGAAAAAGATATCTCATGGGTTCCCGTTAATAATGAAATTGCTTTCATAAAAAGAGAAGATTGTTCTAGTACACCTATTGAATCATCTACTTCTTTCACTATTTTTTATGTTTGGATAGGAATTGAAACTTATGAATTGTTGAATTTATATGAACTAAAAAATTAGTATGAAGAATTCTTTGAAAAGATATTTTATGGTCACTTTATTTTGATGGAGCTTATTTTCAACAAGGTAATTGTACTAGAATTTGTCTAATTTATCTTTTTGGTAAAAAAAATTATTATGATTTTAAATTATCATTTAAAAATATTTATAATACATTAAAATTTGAAACATTATGTTTAGTATTGGAAAAAGCCATAGAACTTAACATTAAACATTTAGATGTCTTTGGATATTCTGAGTTAATTGTTAGAAAAGTTCAAAAAAATTATAAAACTAATCAAAATCATCTACATCATTATCACTCATATTCTTAGAGAATTTAATATTAGAGATGATAAGCTTGATATTTTTTACATCTAATCCAACTCTAAGTGAGAGTGAACCAACTATAGACTTCTCTTATGCAAAAAATTTTCATCTTAAAATTCTTGATTTGAATATAGTTGGCATGTTTTTAGTTGTGATAAACACATGGATTCTTTATTAAGGGTAATCATTTTGACCATGATGATTATGTACTAAATTATAGATATTATTTGTAATTAAGTTCTAACAAATTACCTATTGATTTAGTAATTTTGGAATCTATGTTTACACCTAACAATCAGCTTAAAATATCTAGAACAAAAGAACCTTCTAGGAGGATCATAGGTGAAACTATTCCTATCAACTTAGGTACTGAATAAGATCCAAAATATGTTTATCTAGGAATTCAAGTTATTACAAGCGAGAAGGTAAAATTCATTAATTTATTTAAAGATTTTATTGATGTTTTTACTTGGTCATATAAAGATCTTAAATGTTATGATACTAAAATTATTAAATATGACATACCTATTAAACTTGGAATTAAACATGTAAGACAGAAAATATGAAGAATTAACCCTTTGTTAAAAGACACCATTAACAAAGACCTAGATAAGATTATTGATGTTGGTTTCATTTTCCCTATAAAATATTTTGAATGGGTAGCTAATTTAGTGTTGGTTAGAAATAAAAATGATGATATTAGATTATGTATTGATTTTAGAGATTTAAATAAAGCTAGCATTAAAGATAATATTTTTCTATAAGTATAAATCAAATTTTATAATAAGTTATAATATCATAAATGATATCTTTATTAGATGGATTTTTTGTTTATAATCAAATTTTTATAAATTTTGAAGATATATATAAGATTAATTTTACTACTCGTAGAGGGACTTTTGATTATAACAGATTGTCTTTTGGATTGATGAATGCAAGAGTTACTTTTCAAAGAACTATGCATGTTGCTTTTGATGACTTGATTGGCATTGTTATTTTGGGTTATTTAGATGATCTCACTATTCATTTAAAAAAATAAAAAAAGTATTTATATCATCTTCATGAAGTTTTCAAAAAATGTAGAAAGTATGATATTTCTTTGAATCCAAAAAAATTAATTTTTAGTGTCACCAAAGGTAAGTTGTTAGGATATATTATTTCTAAAGATGGCATATCTATAGATCCTAAATGTATTAAAGCTATTAAAGAGTTACCTCCTCCTGAAGATCAATTTAGATTAAGTTCTTTCTTTGGTAAAATAAACTTTGTTAAGAAATTTATATCATATTTTTTTGATAAGTCTAATCCTTTACAATTATTACTTAAGAAAGATAAAATTTATGCTTAGGATGAAGGTGTTAATTTAGCATTTAATAATATTAAATATATCATTGGAAGTTCTCTAATTCTTGATAAACTTAATTTAAATAAAGAATTTATTATTTATGTTAATGCTACTTAAAAATCTATTAGAGTTGTAATCACTCAATAATTTGAAAATAATAAAGAAAAATCAATCGGTTATATGAATCAAGTTTTAAAAGATGTTGAAATTAAGTACCCTCATATTGAGAAAAAAAAAATCTCATTAATTTCATTTTTGATTAAATTTCATTACTTATTGATAGAAAAAAAAATTGTGTGATCTAATGTGCATATTTTATCTTATCTTTTAAAATAACCAACCATTCAAGGAAGACTTGTTAAGTGGATTTTACGTATTCAAGAGTTTGATCTTGAATTTAAGACTTTTAAGATAATTAAAAGTAATGACTTAGCAAATAATTTAGATAAAAATGATTCTTCTAACATTAATGTTTTAGTTTTATTAGTTGATGATAATTTAAATGCAAAGCCTCATTTAAAAACCATAAAAATTACTTTTTTTTTAAAAAAAATTAAGTTTGGTCTTTAGATGAATGAATGGGATGTTTTGTTGAGTAAAGATGATAGGTACCATTACTTAGTCTTTTATTTTCAAAATTATACCTATCCTAATAATTTTGATAAAAGGTAAAGACATTCCTTATGGTTAAAATCTTTAAATTTCTATTTGTTAGAAAAAAAATTCTTTTATCGGAATAGAGATAGAGTTTTATTAAGATGTCTTACACATAATCAAACATAAAAAAAAATATAGAGGCTGTTATGAAGAAAATTATGGTGGAAATTATGCTACAAAAATTATTGCTTATAAGATTTTAAGAGTAGGTTATTATTGACCTACTGATGCTTATAAGTTAGTTCATTTTCGTATGTCATGTCAATTATTTATTGGTAGAGATAAGTTACTTGCAATGTCTTTAAATCTTGTTATACATAAAAAAACCCATTTAAGAAATTGGGTATTAAATTTATTTTAAATATCCACCCAGCCTCATATGTTGGTCATAGGTATAAACTAACAATCATAGATTATTTCACTAAGTGGCCTGAAGCTAAAGCACTTAAAAGTTTTGTAACAGGTGAAGTAATCTCATTTTTTAAAAATCAAATTTTCTCTAGATTTAGAGTTCTTTACAAAATCATTTTTGATAATAAACCTTAGTTTGTTTCAAATGAATTTATAAAACTTTTAATCAAGTATTCAATTATATCTAGTCATGCATCTAAATATTACCCTCAAGGTAATGGTCAAGCTGAGTCAACGAATAAAAATCTAATTACAATTATGAAGAAATTAGTTTTTGAAAATAAAATAAATTGGCATCTTAAAAAATTTAAATATTTATGGGCTGATGGAACTATTGTTAATTTAGCAACTAGTTATTCGCCTTTCATGTTAGCATATGGATTTGAAGCCACCTTACCAATATAACTTCATATTTTTTTACCTAGAACTAATTTACAATGTGTTGTTGAAGATACAAATTTAATTGAACAAAGATTACATAATTTAATAGCTCTTGAAGAATCAAAAGAAACAACATTGCAAAAATTAGAAAGATCTAAGTAAAAAATTGAAAAAAATTTCTAATAAGAAATTTTCTAACAAAAAATTTATGATTGATGATCTAGTTTTATATTAAGATAAAGCTCATGAAGATCCTGGTAAACATCATAAATTTTATTTATTATGGATTGGTCCTTATAAAATTGATATTGTACTTAGAAATAATGCTTTTCATTTAAAATATATTGCAATAAACTGATTACATTACTCAGTTAACAACCATCATTTGAAATTTTTTCATGATTAACTACTTTAAAATTTGTTTGTTTCTTTCATTTTTCATTTTTATTTTTGGTTTTGTTCTTATTTTCTTTATTGTTTTTATTTTCTTTTTCTATTTTGGTTTGTTTTTTTTCTTTTTGCTTTACCAAATTTTATTTTTGAAAGATCAATGAGGGTTACAAATGAAATAATTTCATAATATGAATGAAGAGTGCGAGGATGCTGTAATTTTGTTGTATCAATTATTTTTAAATATTATTTTTTCATAAATTCAGGTTTCTTTATAAATGAATAATATATGTTGAGTTGTATCTATTTTTTGAAGTATTACTTAATTCTCAGATTTTGTATTTAAGAAATTTGTATTAGATTATGCATCTAGCCTAAACTTTCATAATATATTATTTTCTTCCTTCATGCCATGCTAACTGAACAATCTATCCTTAATTAAAATTCATTATTAAGGAAGTTCATGCTTAACTGTTTAAGAAATGATTTACCTAGATCACACTCTCAATATTATATTTTTATTAATAGGCAATTTGATTACTACTCAATTTCATTACATAAAATTGACTAAAAAAGTTGCTAGTGTTATGCCTATTTTTTACACCCCCCTCAAAAAATTTTAAAAATAATATTTTTTCTACAATAGAGATGACTCAGTCAAAAAATTTAAAATTGTATTATGGACCTAGTTAATTAGTAGTATATTTGGATATATATTTTAAATTATAAGTTGATGATGATTGGTTTATGAATTCCTATTTGTATTTTACGTGGTTTAGAAGAACATAAATGAATAAATAAATAAAATATGTATATGTATGTTGTCATTTATGTGAATATTGTAATCAATTATTTTTATTTTTAGTTCATGATCAGATTATAATACAATATTTTAGTTTAAAATTGGGACACCTTTGATGGTTAAAATCATTATATGATTGTCATGATGATTCAAATATACATCAATTTTTAATTGATTATGATAATTTCTAAATAGTTTTCATTTGATACTTGAGCAATTTGTGGTGACTAATTTGGTATAAATTGACAATGTGACATTTGGTTTGAGTCAGATCAGAATGGTATATGAATCGATTATAATCATTTCTCTCTTAGTTCATTTTTGAATTAAAAATATATATATAGATCAGTCATAATTATTACAGTTTGAAAAAGAAATGTATTTTATGGTCAAATGCATAATTTAATTTATTGTGAACTTTATCTTTGAAAATCATACGAGTTCATCAGTTTGATAAATGGATCTCAATTAGGTAGAATTTAGTTGTAATACAGTGAACATTTTGAAAATATTGATATAATCAAGGTTGGTATGATATTTGGACAAATTGTTTCTAAAGGATCATAATTCAAACATTATCTAAATTTAAGTTCTAAAGTAATATGTTTTAAAAGATCCTAGTTATCTCAAGACTTATTTCAAAGGTCCTAACCTAGGTTCATTTATCCGAAGGTTTTGAAATGATATAACTCATTGATAATGGTAACTTTAAAAGATTTAAAATATTTATTTCAAAAGACATAAGGTGTTTTAATCATGAAGGATTGTGACATAGTTATCATTATTCATAACCAAGTTGGTGTGGTAATTGATTTGGTGGTTTTTGTAGCATTAGTTATTAGCTGTGAAGGTGAGTTAATGTTAGGCACGATCAATGCTTCAAGATATTTGAAGGATTATTGGTGGTTTAGAAATTTATTGTGAGGCGTACATGTCTTGATTGTTAGATGTCAGTAAGAGGTTTGGTAAAAGAATTAATGACTACTAAATTTAATTTTATTGCTAACCTAGTTTGCAAAATTGCTAAATAGTAACATTAGTTTTGTTGAACCAATGAGTGATACACATGTAATTAAGGTAGTTATTTCAAAGGAGTTGCATTACAAATTGATTTATTTGCTTGTTTTTGTTTATTTATTGAAGCTTTCTCATGAAAGGGATGCTCTGTCAATTTGGATTTTGATTTTTAGATAAAGATTTTGAGTGGAAAGATTACAAAGAATCATTTTCACGTATGCCTCAAATATAATGAATGAGTTTTAAAGATTATTTGATTGTTTTGATTAAGTTTTAATTTTTGTGGGAAGAATGTGATCTTGACCTGAATGTTAATGAGTTTTGAGTAAATTTTTGTGCATGCATGCTTGAGAAGGCTATATGATGCTTTCAGTTTCGTGGTTAAATAATACTACTTCTTTACATAAAATATTGAAGTGAATAGATTTAAGTTTTGATATATACTCAAGATGAGATAAGAATAAATAAATTTATTAGTTTGAACATAATATTTGAGAATTTATGATACTTTTTTTTTAATATAAGTTTAGTTTTGGCTTTTAGTTTCAAATATTTTTTTCAATTTTCAATTTTCAAAGGTTTTTGTTAAAACTTTAAAGCCAAGCTCTGTGAAAATGTTGAAAGGTTATTTTGTGCATTTGACATGTTATAAAAATGATTTCATTAGTATATTTGAACATAAAAATACATTTTCTTAGTTGAAAGCTTTCTACAATATCACATATTTTTGATTTGTGAAGGAAAGATTCTACATAGTTATATAGTGTCTCAAGTCTTGAAACAATGAAAGTTTTGTTAGGCTTTGTCTTTCAATTTTGGATTTTGAGAGTCTGTGTATATTATGGTTTTGTAAAGTGTAAAATATTTAGGAATATGATAAGTGTTCAAAGGATTTGGATTTTGAAATATTTGTTATTTTGAAATATTTGGAAGTGAAGTTTCATAAACTTTGGGTTTTTCAATAAAATGAACTTTGTTTATTTGTTTTTCAAAAAATTTGAATAGATTATTGATTTGTTCAAAGGAGGTGATAAAAAGGGATTGTGTTTAAGATGGAAAAATTATTTCTCAATCGTAGTCCTTTTTAGTTTCATTTATTTATAGTTTTTTTTTTATAAATTGAATTTTATTCATATGTTTTGAAAGTTTTGAATGATTACACTTGACCATGATATAGAGAAGTTGTCAAAAAATGGTTTGAACATATAAATGAAACTATATTTGGTATATTGAAGCTATATTTTTCATGCATTAGATTCAATTTTGAATTTTTATTTTAAAGATAAGTCTGCATATGTAAATATAGTAGGCTTAGCATCAAACATAATGAAATTATTGTTGGATTTGTACCTCAATTTTAAATACTTGGGTTTTGTTTTGAAGTTATATTTTAAAATAATAGTTGTATGATGAATCCATGATAAATTTTTCTCAACTTTACATAATGATTTGAATAAATATTGTTTTGTGAATGATTCTATGTAGATTTATTTAAAATAATACATTCAAAAATTATTTTTAGTTTAAGATATTGTTCAAGAAATGAAACAGTGATTCTAGTAGAATATACTTTATTAGGGCTTCATATTGAGGTTTTTTGGATAGTATGAAGTTGATTTTTAATTTTAAGTATGACTTTGGAAAATCTAATTATTATTCAAGTTTATATTGATTAAAAGACCTGTTGAAATATTTTTTATCTCTCAAGTTCTTCATTCCTTTAAATAAGTTTTACAAACTGCAATTTAAGAAGTATAAGTCATAAATGGTTTTCATAAGATATTCTTTCAATCATGTTGAGTTGTCCCAGTTTGAAAATTCTATGTGGTTTTAGTTGGGTTTTTCATATTCACATAAAATTCAGAAGATATGACTATATATTTTGAAAAATAAAATTATAAGAACATAATTTATTTCAGTTTCAAAATGAAAATTCAAGGTGATTAGTGAACATAATTGGAGTAATTCAAGTTATGTTTCAATTATTTTATAATACATATGTTATTTTATTGATTGAGAAATAAAGTTTGGTTTCATTTTGAATATATACATGTTGATTTTTAGATTGTATTTAAGATGTCTTAATGGGATCAACCTTGATCAGATAAAGATAGTAATAATCAAAGTTAGAGAAGAAATCAAGATTCTGGTAGGAATGTAAATCAGTAAAACCCAAATATAAATTTTTTAAGAGGTAGTTTTAAGGATAGAATATTTAGACCTAGATTTAATAGAGGTGCTAGGATGTCAATCCATTTTGATGTAGTACATCTTGAATTTTAGAAAGTTTTAAACAATCAACCTTTCAACCCTATAAACAATAGGGGTAATAGAGAATTTCATAGATATATATTTGGTGCTAGGACTCCTCATAGCAATTCCTCTCACCATTTCCAAATTAATCCACATCATTTACCAATTTAGTCACCCACTCCTAAAATAATTTAGCATGTTAGAGAACCACCCCCTGCCAATGAAGTCACATAGTTTGATATTGAGTTTGCCCATGCCAAAAATTATGTTAATCTTGCCCTGCCTTTAATTTATAATGAACCTTCATCTTCTCAAAGGCAATCTATTTTAAGATGCAAAAAATTAATTTTGGAGAAACATATTTTCACTTGATTCATTAAGACTTTTGTTCTATATTCAAAAATTTGATTCATTAAGACTTTTAAGTCTTAATTAAACCTTAACTAATAACCATTTATATTAATTAACTTTTACAAAGTCAATTAATTAAAGTAAACTAATAACTAATTAAGGTTCGTTATAACTTTTTTTTAACTAAGTTTGAAGCTTAAAAGTAGATCAAAGATTTATTTGAAAAAGAGAAACAACATAAGTATTGAAGACTTATATATTTGTTAAGTCTCTCTCTCTCTCTCTCTCTCTCTCTCTCTCTCTCTCTCTCTCTCTCTCTCTCTCTCTCTCTCTCTCTCTCTATGTAATTTCTCTAAGATAGCATGACTTTTACAGATAGACCCAATGGTACTTTTATTTATGGTTGAGTAATTGCTTAAACAATGCAGGTATATCTAGTTTTTATATTATCATTTATAAAAATTTATTTGAATCTTATCAAGTTTAACATCTTCTAATGATTACTATTTACAGTTTTAAGTGTAGAATTCAAGTATTCAACTTGAATACTAATAAAATTTTCATTGTTTATAACATTTTAATAATCTATTTTGATTGTAAAAATTATCTCTCAAGATATTTGTAAAGAAAGATGTTACTTTCTCAAATAAAATCTATCTTTTCTACTAAGATGACTATCTTTTTTGAGACTCGTATATTTAATCTATATTTTACTTTATATTAACCTTGATTTTTAATATAGTTTATTTCTGTTTTAGATTAATATTTAATTAATCTATTTTCATTTTAGCTTAATATCTTTTTATCTTTAATTTATTTAGGTTACTTTTTATTTTTATTTTTCTTAAGATATTTATTTAGATTAATCTCTTTAGTTATAGTTTAGTTTTAGTCAATCTGTTAGATTTTATTAGATTTCAGATTAATAATTTATTGACACATTTCAAATTTAGATTGTTTATTTTTTCAGACTTGTTAGTTCTTAGATTATTTTTCTTCTTTTGTAGATTAGACTTAGCTTAGAATTAGATTTTTAGTTGTTAAACTTTGTTAAATTAGAATTGTGCTTATTTTTATCATAGTTTTTTGTTTCTTTTAATAGTTTATTTGTTTCTTAATCTAGTTATTTTTCTATCTATTTTGTTTCTTTCATTTTTTTTTGTGTGTGTCTTGATGTGTTAAGTTTCATTTGATTGTTTACTTGATAAAAAAAAAATTATCTTTATTTATCTCAAATCTATTTTACTTTATATTTCTGATTTATTATTTTGAGGTCATTTGGAAGATAATTAAAATAGAAACAAAATATTACTTGAAATATATTATTTTACTGAATCGTATTATTTCTTTCAAGATTTTGTCTAATCTATATGTCTTCTCTATCGGATAGGATAGATTACACATTCATATCTAAACCGATTCATTATTTGATAAAGTAAATTTTTAAAGTTATAATGGAATATGTTGTGTTTGATAGTTGATTCATTATTTTTTAGAATATTTAAAAAACTCTTCATGTTTTTAGAATCGTAATTGAACCTTTAGAACTTTACTATTATACTATATGATTCTAACTTAACCTTCATGATAGGTGAAAGGTTTGATTAGTTGATGGTATAATTTTTTTCATCAATAAATTTGGTGACTCTATTGGGAAGATTTATTTAGAAATCTTATTTATTAGAGTTTTGTTTTCTTCTTGATAATGATACTTGAAGGACAACAACCTCCTATTATCCAACCTAGAACTGATATTACTAATGATCAAGTTGATGTTGATTTTAATCTAATACATTATACATAGTATAATCATCCTCAAAATCTTAAACATGTTATTCAAGTTATAAATTTAAAAAATAGTAGAATTTCAAATAGATTGGTATTCTAATCTTACACATGAAACTTAATAAAACATTTTAAATATAAATAGAAGAATTCAGGAAGATAGAGCTAGAGTTTTAGTTGTTAATTCTAGGCCTGGAACTCATTTTTTTTTTAGTCCTTTATTTTTGATTATTTGATTATACCCTCTAAACTTATTGATATAAATACGTAATTAAATCAGTTAAGTCAGGTTAAATATAATCAATCAGTTCAAGTAGAGGAGGTTGCTAAAGCTTTCAATGAGAGATCAAGTAAAAGAGAGATTACATGATCTGATTCATGAATTGAAAAATAATAGAGATCAAGATAACCTCATTGAAGGTGAATATGAAGAATAAGTTGAAGTAGAATAATAAATAACTATAACTCTATAGAATTTGGTAAATCTAATTAATGTTGAAAACCATCCTAGTAAGTTACCTTCTCTTAAAGAATTAAATATACCAAATTTTTCTAGAGCTCCTGGATAATCTTGGAAAGATCATTTAGATGATTTTAGATTAGTTTGTGCTACTCTTGAGATAACAACTGAAAAGATCTGTTTGAGAATTTTTCCTCAAACACTTAAAGAAAAAACTTACTAAATATTTATTAGTTTACCTGCCAAAGTTATTAGCATTTGAAAAGACATTGAAGTTTGACTTGAGTTATCTTTTGGAAAAGTTAAAGAAGATTTCAACTTAGTCAATGATCTTGTGAATTTTTATCTTGATCCCGATGAGACTTTATCATTTTATTACCAGATTCACTAAGTTGTGTTAATCCAACGTTATCTTAAGCCTTCTAAAAATTTATTTTTATAATACTTTACTTTTAAAATATAAAATTATTTTAGTAGGTAGAGATATTATAGAATATAATGAAACTATAACATTGAGTATTGAATAAAAAAATAAGCTTAAATGTATTGGGTTTAAAGATAGATCTTTTACAGGTCTAAATTTTGATAATGTAAAAAATTTAAAGGTTATTCAAAGTCTACGAAATGAGATGGTCATTGTTAAAAGATAGCTAAATGATAAATCCTCTTCATATAATAGAAAAAATAATGAAAATAAAAAGTTATAAATTGCTTATTACTGTAATGGGTGTAAATTGGATCATGATCCAAATTCATATGTTATTAATCATAAGTTTTAAAAAATTGTTCAAGAGAAATATCTTATATCTGAAGATTTACTAGACAACATAAACATATGTGCTCTTGATGATCCATTAGACAATGAAAATACTTATGTTATGAATACTAAAATTAAAGATTATAATTATTCTGAAAGTAATAAAACAACAAATAATAATTCTTCTTCAAATGATAAAGGTAAAATAGTTAAGAATAATATAAGTAGTTTAGCTGGCAATGTTATTCAAAATATTCTTTTATCAATTGGTTATAATAATAGTCAATACTAGTATTATAGATCTAAAAAATTTAGACAAATTAAAGCTAAAACTTATAATATAATTGATAATTTTTCTACAATCAAGGTTCGATCTTCTTTACTATGAGAAGTTAGTCTTCCAAGTTAGCTTGATGAGATCAATGAAGCTATTAAGAATTCTAAAAATGATGTAAATTTACAAGAAGAAGGTAGTAATAAATAATCAACTATTTAAGCTCAAAGTTATGATCCTTCCATAGATTATATATCTTCTTTTTATGTTACAGTTAAAATTGATAATAAGGTAATCCATAATTGTATCTTACATACATGTGTTTTGAATAATATAATACCTAAATTTATTATAAATCAATAAGAGATATCTTATGAAACTGTCAATAAGAAACTTACTGAATTTGATTCTAGACAAACTAAAAATTGTGGTAAGTTTCATGACATAGTCATTAAAATTGTTCAAGATGAAAGAATAAGACGCATGACTAATGTTCAACTTTTAGACATTCCTAGTAATTACGCTATATTGTTAGGTAGAGATTGGTCAAAGACATCAAGAATTTTCATTGAAAAAGATATCACATGAGTTCCCATTAATAATGAAATTACTTTCATAAAAATAAAAAATTGGTCTAGTACACCTATTAAATCATCTACTTCTTCCACTATTTATAATGTTGAGATATAAATTAGAACTTATGAATTATTGAATTTAGATGAACTAGAAAATCAACATGAAGAATTCTTTAAAAAATATATTTTATGGTCACTTTCTTTTGATGGAGCTTATTCTCAACAAAGTAATGGTGTTTGAATTTGTCTAATTTATATTGTTGGTAAAATTTTTCATTATGGTTTCAAATTATCATTTGAAAACACTAATAATATAGCAGATTTTGAAGCATTATGTTTAAGACTGGAAAAATCCATAAAATTTAATATTAAACATTTATAAGTCTTTAGAGATTTTGAGTTAATTGTTAGACAAGGTTGAAAAATTTATAAAACTAATCAAACCCATCTACATCATTATACCTAAAAGGTTTGGTCATTACTTGAACATTTTGATGCCTTCAATATCACTCATATTCTTAAAGAATAAATAGTAGAGCTAATAAGATTGATATTTTTGCATCTAATCTAATTCTAAGTGAGAGTGAACCAACTACAAACTTCTCTTATGTAGAAATTTTATGTCTTAAAATTCTTAATTTGAATTATAGTTTACCTACTTTTAGTTATGATGAACACAGAGATTATTTCAATAAGGGTAATTATTTTGACTATGATGATTATGTACTAAATTATGTAGATTATTGACAATTAAATACTATAAAATTACATGTTGGTTTAGTAAATTTGGAATATATATTTACACCTAAGGATCAGCCCAAAATGTCTATAATAGAAGAATCTTCTAGGAGAACCATATGTGTAACTATTCCTATCAACTTAGGTACTAAAAAAGATCCAAAATATATTTATTTAGGAATTCAGATTACTAGAAATGAGAAGGTAAAATTTATTAAATTATTTAAAGATTTCATTGATTTTTTTTATATTCATATAAAGATATTAAAGATTATGATACTAAAATTATTAAACATGACATCTGTATTAAATCTAGAATTGAACTTGTAAGGCAGAAAATATGAAGAATTAGTCCTTTGTTAAAAGACACTATTAACAAAAAGCTAGATAAAATGATTGATGTTGTCATTTTCCTTAAAAAATATTTTGAATGGGTAGCTAATTTAGTGTTGGTTGGGAAGAAAATAATGATATTTGACTATGTGTTGATTTTAGATATTTAAATAAAGCTAGCATTAAAGATAATTTTACTCTACTAAGTATAGATTAGATTTTATAACAAGTTACAATATTAGAAATGATGTCTTTAGTAGATGGATTTTTTAATCATAATCATTTTTTATAAATTTTAAAAATAAATATAAAACTACTTTTACTATTCATAGAGGGACTTTTGCTTATAAGAGAATGTCTTGCAGATGGATAAATATAGGAGCTACTTTTCAAAGCGCTATGTATGCTACTTTTAATTACTTGATTGACATTGTTATTCAAGTTTATTTAGATAATCTCACCATTAATTTGAAAAGATGAAAAAATCATTTAGATCATCTTTACAAATTTTTCACAACATGTAAAAAGTATGGTATTTTTTTGAATCCAAAGAAATCATTTTTTGGTATCACCGAAGGTAAGTTGTTAGGACATATTATTTGTAAGGATGACATATCTATAGATCTTGAACACATTAAAGCTATTAAAGAGTTACCTCCTCCCAAAGATAAATATAGTTTAAGTTCTTTATTTTGTAAAATAAACTTTGTTAAGAAATTCATATTAGATTTTGCTAATAAGTCTAATTTTTTATAATTATTACTATAAAAAAAATTATGCTTGGGATGAAGGTGTTGATTTAAAATTTAATAATATTAAAGATGTCATTGCAAGTGCTCCATTTCTTGCTAAACTTGATTTTAAAAAAGTATTTATTCTTTATGTTAATGCTACTTAAAAAGCCTTTAAAACTATAATCACTCAAAAATTTAAAAATAATAAAGAAAAACTAATCGATTATATGAGTCAAATTTTAAAAGATGTTGAAATTAGGTACCCTCTTATTGAGAAATTTATTTTTTCATTTGTTTCCTCTTTGATTAAATTTTATTATTTATTGATTAAAAAAAAATTGTGTGATCTAACGTACCTAGTTGATCTTATCTTTTAAAACAATCAATCATTCAAGGAAGGGTTGCTAAGTGAATTTTGCATATTCAAGAGTTTGATCTTGAATTTAAGACTTCTAAGATAATTAAAGATAATGAATTAGTAAAATATTTAGTTAAAAATGATTCTTTTGATATTAATGTTTTATTTTTGTTAGTTAATGATAATTTAAATGCAAAGCCTCATTTAAAGACCATAAAAATTTTTGATTTTTTTTTTAAATTTAAGTTTGGTCTTGAGATGAATGAATGAGATTGTTTATTCACTGAAGATGATTGGTACCATGACTTAGTATTTTATTTTTAAAATTAGGTTGTCCTAATAATTTTGATAAAAGACAAAAAAATTCCTTATAATTAAAACCTTTAAATTTTTGTTTGTTAGAAATTTTTTTCTTTTATCAGAATAGAGATGAAGTTTTATTGAGATGTCTTATGCATGATCAAACACAAAAAGTTCTTAGAGGCTGTCATGAAGAAAATTATGGTATACATTATACTACAAAAAATGCTACTTATAAAATTTTAATAAAATATTATTATCGGCCTACTCTATTTTAGGATGCTTGTAAGTTAGTTTATTCTTGTATATTATGTCAATTATTTGTTGCTAGAGATAAGTTGCCTGTAATACCTTTAAATCTTATTATAATTTAAAAACTATTTACAAAATGGGACATTGACTTTATTTCAGATATACACCCACCTTCATCTCTTGGTCATATGTATATACTAATAGTCACAGATTATTTTACTAAGTGACCTGAAGCTAAAGCACTTAAAAGTTCTATAATATGTGAAGTAATCTCAGTTTTAGAAAATTAGATTTTTTTTAGATTTAGAGTTCTTTATGAAATCATTTCTGATAATGGACCTCAGTATATTTCAAATAAATTTTTAGAATTTTTGGATAAGTATTGAATTATATCTAGTCATTCATCTAATTATTACCCTCAAAATAATGGTCAGTCTAAGTCAACGAATAAAAATCTAATTATAATTATGAAAAAATTAGGTTTTAAAAATAAAATAAATTGACATCTTAAATTTTTTGAACCTTTATGGTTTGATAAAACTATTGTTAAGGTTGAAATAGGTTATTTTCCTTTCATGTTAACACATGGATTTGAATCCACCTTACCTATAGAACTTTAGATTTTTGTAGTTAGAATTGATTTATAATATGTTGCTAAAAATATAAATTTAATTGAATAAATATTTTATGATTTAATAGCTCTTGATGAATTAATAGTAACAAGATTGTAGAAATTAAAAATATCTAAGAAAAAAATTTAAAAAAAATCGATAAGAAAGTTTCTAATAAAAATTTTAAGGTTGGTGATATAGTTTTATAGTGGGATAAAGCTCGTGAAGATCTTGGTAAACACTATAAATTTGATTCATTATGGCTTGGTCCTTATAGAATTACTATTATACTTGAAAATAATATTTTTCATTTAAAATATCTTGAAGGAAACTGGTTATGTTACTCAATTAACGGCCATCATTTGAAATTATTCCATGACTAGTAACTTTCATATTTGTTTGTTTCTTTTATTTTTTAGTTTTCTTTTTGGTTTTGTTATTCTTTTCTTTGTTGTCTTTGTTTTCTTTTTTTGTTTTGGTTTGTTGGTTGTCTTTTTGATTTGCCAACTTTTACTTTTGAAAGATCAATGAGGGTTATAAATGGAAGAGTTTCACATTATGAAGGAAGAATGTGAGGATGTCACGATTCTACTATAAGTATTAATTATTGTTAGATATTATTTTTTCATAAATTTAGGTTTATCTATAAATGAATAATATATATTGAGTTGTATCTAATTGTTGAAGAATTATTTGATTCTCAAATTTTGTATTTAAAGAATTTGTATTGAATTATGCATCCAGCCTGAACTTTCCTACTATATAATTTTCTTTCTTTGTGTCATGCTGGTCAAACAATCTATCTCTTATTGAAATTAATTATTAAAGAGGTTCATGCTTAGCTACTTGAGAAATTGGATTACAATCTCAAAATTATGTTTTTATCAATAGGTAATGTGTTTGTTACTCAATTTTATTACATAAAACTGACTAACAAGATCTCTAGTGTTGTGCCTATTTTTTACACACCTCTCTTTTTTTTTAATATTTTTTTTACCATAGAAATGACTCAATCATAAAATTTAAAAGTACGTCAGAGACATAGTTAATTAATAGTATATTTGGATGCGTATTTTTAATTATAATTTGATGGTGATTATTTTATAAATTATTATTTATATTTTAAATGGTTTCAAAGAGCATAAATGGATACATGAATAAAATATGCATATGTATGTTATCATTTTTGTGAATGTTGTAATCAATCATTTTTATTTTTAGTTCATGATCAGATTGTAGTACAACATTTTAGTTTAAAATTAAGACACCTTTTATGGTTAAAATCATTATATGATTATCATGATGATTCATATATACATCTATTTTCAATTGAGTATGATATAAATTTTATAATAATTTTTATGATACTTGAGCAGTTTGTGGTGACTAATTTGGTATACATTGGTAATATGATATTTGGTTTGAGTTATATCAGAATGGTATATGTATCATTTATAATAATTTATCTTTTAGTTCATTTTAAAATTACAAATATATAGATGGATCAGTCATAATTATTATATTTTGAGAAAGTAATATATTTTATGATCAAATGCATCATTTGATTTATTGTGAACTTTATCTTTGAAAATCTTATGTGTTCATCAGTTTGATAAATGGATCTCAATCAGACAGAATTCAGTTGTAATATAGTAAACATTTTTAAAATATTGATATAATCAAGTTTGGTATGATATTTGGATAAATTGTTTCTAAAAGATCTTAATTCAAACATTATCTAAATCTAAGTTCTAAAGTAATATGTTTTCAAAGAGCATAGTAATCGTAAGACTTATTTCAAAGGTCCTAACCTAGGGTCATTTATCTTAAGGTTTTGAAATTATATAATTCATTGGTCTTGATGAATTTAAAGGCTTTAAAAGATATATTTTGAAAGGCATAAGGTGGTTTAATCATGAAAGATTGTGACATAGTTATCATGATTCATAATCAAGTTGGTGTGGTAATTGAGTTGGTGGTTTTCATGGCATTAGCTATTAGATATCAAGGTGATTTAATATTGGGCACGATCGATGTTTCAAAATCTTCGAAGGATTATTAGTGGTTTAGTAATTTATTTTGAGGTGTACATGCCTCGATCACTAGATATTAGTAAGAGGTTTGGCAAAAGAATTAGTGACTGGTAAGGTTAATGTTATTGCTAACTTAGTTGGCAAAATTGTTAAATAGTAACATTAGTTTTGATGAACCAATGAGTGATAAACACGTAACTAAGGTAGTTACATCAAAAGAATTACATTAAAAATTACTTTCTTTTCTTATTTTTGGTCATTTCTTGAAATTTTCTTATGGAAGGGAAGCTTTATCAATTTAGATTTTGAGTTACAAATAAAGATTTTGATCAGAAAAATTACAAAGAACCACTTCCAGGTATGTCTCGAATAGAATGAATGAGTTTTGAAGATTGTTTTATTGTTACACTTAAGTTTCAATTTTCATGGAAAGAGTATGATCTTAGCCTGCATGTTAATGAGTTCTGAGTTAAGTTATATACATGCATGTTTGAGAAGGTTATATGATGCTTTCATTTTTGTGGTTGAATAATACTACTTCTTTGCATAAGATATTGAAGAAAATAGATTTAATTTTTGATATATTATTAGGATGAGATAAGAATAAATGTATTTATTATTTCAATCATAATATTTGAGAATTTATGAGACTTTTTATTGAATATGAGCTCACTTTTGGCTTTCAATTTTAAAGATTATTTCGACTTCAGATTTAAAATGTTTTCATTCAAACTTTAAATCCAAGCTCTTTGAAAATGTCAAAAGGTTATTTTGTGCATTTGACATGTTATAAAAATGATTTCATTAGTATATTAGAACATGAAAATACATTTTCTCATATGAAATCTTTCTACAGTCTCATAAATTTGTGGTTTTTGAAGGAAATATCTTACATAGTTATATAGTGTGTCAAGTTTCAAAATAATGGAAGTTCTATTAGACTTTGATTTTGAGAGTTGTGCATAATAGGGTTTTGTAAACTATAAAATATTTAGGAATTCGATAATTATTCAAAGGGTTTTATATTTTTAAATATTTGTTATTTTGAAATATTTGGAAGCAAAGTTTCATATACTTTGAGTTTTTTATAAAATGAACTCTGTCTATTTATTTTTTGGAAAACTTGAATAGATTACTGGTCTGTTCTAAGGAGGTGACAAAAAGAGATTATGTTTAAGATGGTAAAAGTGTTTATCAGTCGTATTATTTTCCAATTTCATTTATTTATGGGTCTTCTGTAATGTTAATTATGTTCATATGTTTTGAAAGTTATAAATGATTATGGTTGGTCATGATATGGAGAAGTTATCAGAAAATGGTTTAAACATATAAATGAAACTATATTTGGTATATTGAAGCTATATTTTTCATGCATCAGTTTTAGTTTCAAATCTTTATTTGAAGGATACCTGTGCATACAAAAATATAGTAAGCTTAGCCTCGAACATAATGAAATTGTTGTTGGATTTGCACGTCAGTTTTGAAGTCTTGGGTTTTGTTTTGAACTTATATATTAAAATAATGGTTATATGATGAGGTTGTGATAAATTTTTATTAGCTTGACATAATGATTTGAATAATTAGTTTTATGTGAATGATTCTATGTAGATTTATTTAAAATAATGCATTCAAAAATTATTTTTAGTTTAAGATATTGTCCAAGAAATGAAACATTGATTCTGGTAGAATATACTTTATTAAGGCTTCATGTTGAGGTTTTTTGGATAGTATGAAGTTAATTTTTAGGTTGAAGTATGACTTTGGAAAATGTAATTATCATTCAAGTTTATATCGATTAAAAGACCTATTGAACTATTTTTGATTTCTCAAGTTCCTGCATTCCTTTAAAGAAGTTTTACAAACTTTAGTTTAAGAAATATAAGTCATAAATGGTTTTCATAAGATATTATTTCAATCATGTTGAGTTGTTTTAGTTTATAAAGTTTTTGTGGTTTTAGTTGAGTTTTTCATATTCACATATAATTTAGAAGATATGACTATATTTTGAAAAATAAAATTATAAGAACATAATTTTATTTCAGTTTCAAAATGGAAATTCAAGGTGATTAGTGGACATAATTGGAGTAATTTAAGTTATGTTTCAATTATTTGATAGTACAGAAGTTATTTTATTGATTGAGAAATAAAGTTTGGTTTCATTTTGAATATGTACATGTTGATTTTTAGATTGAATTTAAGATGTTTAGATTGGATCAACCTGGATCAAATAAAGATAGTGATAATCAAGGTTGGGGAAGAAATCATGATTATGGTAGAATGTGAATCAAGAAAACCCAAATATAAAATTTTTAAGAGGTGGTTTTGAGGCTAGAAGATTTGGACCTAGATTTAAAAGAGGTGTTAGGATGTCAATCTACTTTGATGTGGCAGATCTCAAGTTTTGAAATGTTTGAACAATCTACCTTTCAATCCTGTAAATAATAGGGGTAATAAGGGATTTCATGGATTTATATTTGGTGCTAAGACTCTTTATTATATCATTTCCTCTCACTATTTCTAAATTAATCCACATCATTTTTCAATTTAATCACCCAATCCTGAAAGAATTTAGCATGTTAGAGAACCACCCCTTGCCAATGAATTCACACAGTTTGATAATAAGGTTGGTCATACCAAGAATTATGTTAATCTTGTCCTACCTTCAGTTTCTAATGATCCTTCATCTTCTTGAAGGGAATATATTTTAGGATGAAATAAATTAATATTGGATAAACCTATTTCATCTTGAAGAAAATGTACACTTGAGATTCATCCAACTACTTTAGATAAAATGTCAAATAGTCAAAATGATATAGACACTCTAGTTGAAGTAAGAGTTCTCAAATGGATTAAGTTAGAGGTGGATGATCCTAAAAATAATACTGGAACAAACACAGTTCAACTTTCAATAGTTAAAATAGAGTATAATGAATGCATGAACGAGCAAGGAAAACCTATAATTAAGATTCTTTCAGATTCTGATGATTACTAGATGTCAAAGGGATAAATTTTATTTTCAATTGAACTTTAGTTAATAATTATGTACTTTTAGACTTGATACTTTAATTTTTAGTTTTGATATTTTGGAGGTGATATTTTGAAAATTATAGAAGACTTTAATTTTGTTATATATATGCTTAAGTTAATTTTTAGAAATATTTGGTATGGTTTCTATAAATAGAAATTTCATAAAATTGTATATATCTATTTATTTATTGATATATGTTATTATATTTTATTATTAATTGAAAGTGATTCCCACCCATTAGATAGTACCTAGTCTATATTGAAAAACTTTATCCATTAAGACTTTTAAGTCTTAATTAAACTTTAACTAATAATTGTTTACATTAATAAACTTTTACAAAGTCAATTAATTAAAGTAAATTAATAACTAAGGTTGATTATAACTTCTTTTTCAACTAAGTTTGAAGTGTAAAAGGAGATCATGGATTCATTTGAAGAGGAGGAACAACACAAGTATTGAAGACTTATACATTTACGAATTCAATCATTTATCTCTCTTATATGTAACTTCTCTAAGATAACATGACTTTTACAAATAGATCCAATGGTAATTTTTCTGACAATTAAATAATTGTTTAAGCAACACAGGTATATCTAATTTTTATATTATCATTTATAATAGATTATCTGAAGCTTGTCAAGTTTAACATCTTTTGATGATTGTTATTTGTAGTCATATGTATAAAATCTAAGTATTCAACCTGAATAATGATGAAAACTTCATTGTTTATGACATTTCATTGATCTATTTTGATTATAAAAGTTATCTCTCAATATATTTGTAAACAAAGATATTGGTTTCTCAAATAAAATATATCTTTTCTACTAAGATGACTCTCTCTTTCGAGACTTGCACATTTTATTTGTAATATACTTTATATTAACCTTGATTTTTAATATATTTTATTTATGTTTTAGATTAATATTTAATTAATCTATTTTCTTTTCTTTTCCTTTTAGTTTAATATATTTTTATCTTTAATTTGTTTAGTTTAATTTTCATTTCTATTTTTCCTAAGTCATTTCCTTAGATTAATCTCCTTCTTTATAGTTTAGTTTTAGTCAATTTCTTAGATTTTATTAGATTTCAGATTAATAATTTATAGACACATTTCAAATTTAGATTTTTTTTTTTTTAGACTTGTTAATTCTGAGATTAGTTTTCTTCTTTTGTAGTTTAGAATTAGATTTTTAGTTGTTAGACTTTGTTAGGTTAGACTTTTTTTTTTAAGTTTAGCATACTTCTTTTTTTCTTTTAATAGTTTGTTTCTTTCTTAATCTAGTTGTTTTTTTGTCTATTTTGTTTCTTTAGTTTGTTGTTTGATGTTTCTTGTGTCTTGATGTGTTAAGTTTTATTTGATTGTTTACTTGACTGAAAATATTTTATCATGATTTAGCTCAAATCTATTTTACTTTATATTTATGGTTTATTATCTTGAGATCATTTGGAAGATTATTAAAATAGAAACAAGATATTATTTGAAATATATTATTTTACTGGATCAGATTTATTTCTTTCAAGAGATTATCTAATCCATAGGCCTTCCCTATCGGATAGGATAGATTACAAATTCATATCTAAACTGATTCATCATTTGATAAAGTGGATTTCAAAAATTGTAATGAAATATGTTATTTTTGATATCTTATTTATTATTTTCTAAAACATTTAAAATCCCCTCATATCTTTAGGATCATAATTAAATCTTTAGAACCTTACTATTAGATTGGTACAATTCGAACTCAACCTTCACAATAGGTAAAAGGGCTGATTAGTTAATGGCATAAAAATTTTCATCAACACATTACTCATCCCACTATGAAGATGGTAGTGGTACCTTTGGTTTTCCTTCTTTTTTCCCTTATGTCCTCTCACTTTGCTACCTATCATGCTCAACTAGTGCATGGTCTCTCATAATGTGGTTTGGGCATCAACCTCACCACTAATGGTCCTAGTATTCCTCTCCCCCATGACTCTCTCACATTTCACACCCAAAGCATGGGTACCACTATTGGTACCACTAGGTGAGGCAAGTAAATCTATCTTGGTACTCATTCCTCTAGATGTGGCTCTATCCACTAGGTATAGTGCCCTGTTACATCTATCTATGCCAAAGTTGGTGCAACTGTATCCTAGCTAGGCCATATAGTAGTAATGTGCCCATATAACTTCCATACTATATCTTCTCATCTCGTTATCTATATCACTTGCATGTGGGGCGTGACCCATGATATCTAGTCCTATCTCCATCTTTGTACCCAAGGTGACCTATCATTGACCGCATGAGGTAACCCAGCTAGTTGATATATATGGATAACCTATCATAGATACATGTCATTAATAATATGATCAACCCTATCGACTTATACCCTCTAAACAATGATCTATACATATCATGTAAGATTTGTACCAAAATGACAAACCCCAGGTCATATAGCACCCTCTCCTCTAATATTGCCTAGCTCAAGGATATCACAAAGAGTGTTACCTTATCATCTACCTTATGACACAACACTCATGTTATCATAAGTCTTATCATAGAATTTCAAATTTTTAGAACTTATGATGTATACACATCAAACATGCTCACCCTCTGACCTAAGTATATCTTTTTTGAGCTTGTAGCCCATACAACTAAGGCTCTACTATCCTCATCACTATTAGGTATCCCCACGACCACAGGTGTACCTATTATGGGTAATTTAGGATGACATGCACATCCTCTAGGGTGATACCCACATACTTAGTATCCCCTCCACCTCCTACCTGAAGGTGTTAGTTAGTCATTCAAAGCATCTTAGGAACATGAATAAATAATTTGAACTCAGGGTTATGTTGCAAATCTATGTTATGCCTCCTAGACCTATAAATATTAGTCTTGCTCTATCTTCTATCGATAGGTGCTCTAATAGATCTAGTATCCATGATGCATCCACCAAACATAAAAATCTTAGATGCCCCTATAAATAGGAAACAATAAAAGATGTATTAGATCCTCCATGACATTTATAGTCAAAATACATTCTTTTTAAATTTTAATCAAAAAACAAGCTTAATTTGATTTAATTTAGTCATTTTTAATCAATTTCCCCTACTTTTAGATTACTTGGCTCTTTTATCCCTGACTCAATCATTTTGGGTCCTTTTAGCACTCTTTTGGCCACTTGCATGCATTTATGTACTATATTGGTCCTTTAGTCAACACTAGTTTGACCAAAATTTCCCTATTTTTTACTTGGTTGACTTAAAAATCTAAGTCGACCCTCTTATTTTCATCTCCTTAGTATTGCATTATCATACTGGACTTTTTAACTTAGTTAAAAAACTATACTAGGTTGGCAATCTACAAAATATACTAGGTCAGCACATACCTATTGGGTCGACAATATAGATTTTGTCATTTTTCAACCCACTGGGTCAACCCAATTATTTTTCCTTGCCAACCCCTTACATTTTATGACATATGTGTCTTTCAATAGTTATTTCCCAGAACCCTTCTAACCCATTTCCCTAATTTGTTTTTCCCACCCTTAGCACCTAATTTGGTTTCATTTTGATGTATATAAATGCTTAAAATTACAAATTTCTAAAAATACACTTATATCACTAGAATATTTAAAAACTAGTTTGAGATTCTAAGTTGCCTACCTATAATGCACCCATTGCCACCTCTAGGGGTCTCTCTCACCTAGCCTATCATCTCCTCTCCATCCTATCTCAATTGATCTCTCAGAGATCTCTTTCTCTCCTTCACAAGTCAAAAATAAAAAATGACTTTCATTTCACCCTATTTAAAATCACTTTTCAAAATCTAAATCTTTCAATTATTTTTTGGCAGATTCCTTATTTTGCATTTATCTTTATTTTTAATCATCCATTTTCCAAACCATAAAATGTTATGGAATTGTGATGATGTATAGAATTATTTCCACTACTATATGCCTTTTTTTTTTAAAATATTTTTTGCTATTTTTTACACTAATTTTTATAGGTTTGCCTAATGCTCTTCACATTGGATGCCTTCACTTTTCTTGCAATCTAATTATTTATCTATAACACTAAGGTAAGTAAAGGCATGTGTTTTTCAATTCTATCCTTTTATTTATCTTAATTTGATGCTTACTACACTTAACATCAACATTATGTGTTATCATGTTCTATTTCCTAAAGTACCATTCTGTGTTGCATTCACGTGACACGTGATGAGATTAAAGTGGGGCATATATATACACATAATATTTTTAAAATTTTATCAATTACTGACATTTTGTATCTTGTAGGAACCCATCGAGTCTCAATCTCTCTAAGTGCATGCTTTAAGGGGTGCACTAGGAAAGGGGTGGATAGACCATTGGTGATTCATAGGATTGGTGTCCCTTTTTCCACTTGTTATCTACACATTTGTCTCCTAAAACTATTAACACTAAGCTTTTTATTCTTTATTTTACCCATTCTAGGAATTTTCTACATTTTATCCTCCTTTTCCTCACCTAAATCCCATTTTGTCATTCAGTTGTGCTAAGTCGACTAGGTCAACCCTGTATAGTTTCGAAATATTTTCACTTTGAAGTTAGGTTAGCCTTTGGACAACCTAGCTTGAGACCTAGTTAATTATATTTTTAAATTGTGTTAAGTTGATTGGGTTGACCCTATTGGCCAAGATTTTTGGGAGGGTCAAGAGTCAAATCTTAGGGTTCATTTCCATCATTTATCAAGAAGAAGAGAAATAAGAAGTAAGAGTGAATGAACATTTGCTTATTGACCATTCTACTTGAGAAATAAATCTTAGGGTTCCATGCTTTATTTGGAGATACAAATCTTGTCTTATGGATAAGTCTTTTGGATGCATTGATAGGTTGTGTATCCTAGAGTTGATTTATCCTTGTCATCCTTACATACCATAACAACCTCTTGTGAAGCACTTTGGCCAAGTGAGAGATTGAGGCTCGATGGGTTAATCTTCAAATATAAGTATTGCTAACTTTATTTCTCTTTTGTAAGAGTATATAGATATGTATTTTTCCTTCTCTTCCATTTATTAGGATTCTATATACATTGACATGAGTATATGTCTTTTATGCATGTTTAGTTTTATTATTTCAAACCCGTACTTTATACCACAAGCTTTGGTGAGAACTAGATTAAATTTACTTGTTATTAATTTAGGTGATATATCAAAACATAGGACCCCTTAAGGTTATTGGATGATTATGTTAGACTGGAAGATTTGGAACCCTAATTAACATGGTGTATTATGATAAATGATACCCTTATTGGGTTTAGAAAATCCTCATATTGGTCATGTTCTCACTTAATAAATGTATTCCCAACTAGAAGTGTAGGTATGCTCTATCTTCTTCGAGATAGGATTTATTTATATACATGATGCAATTTTTATTGCATATAGAGAGCCCTTCCTAAAATTGTTAGATTGTGTATTCCCATTCCATAGTTCATATTTTTAAATTTGGTTTCCATATTCTCTATTTTGTTTATATGTGTAAAGTCATTTATGTTCTTATTTTGGTGCACAATCATTTTCATTTTGAATCTAGGTTTGTGTATTTTAGGTATGTTGAGATATGGGAAATGTTGTCATCTACGATGGGAAAATTATCTAAGACCAGATATAAATAGAGGAAATTTTAGTGTAAATGATGGACCATATATTATCTAGTTTCATGCACTTGTTTCAATAGGTATATCATTTTTAAACTAAAAAATCAATTAAATTAACATATTCATGTTTTAATTCCATATTGAAATGTGTATATGTAACAATAGCCAGGGTTACATTATGATACATCAAATGGGTGTTGATATCCTTCCATATGGAAGCTTGCATTTGATTTTTCAAGACATGGATTGTGGCCAAATTATGAGGATGGCACATATCATTCTAGTTATTATTCTCATAATCCCTTTGATGCTTCATAGGTATAACATTTTTTTTATATATTGGTGTGAATTATTTTTCAGTCATAATAATTGGATTTTATATTTACATATAACTGAGCTAAGAAAAGAGATGAATGTGAAATGTGGGCCACTAACATGTCCTAGGGTTGGCCTTAACCATCACACACAAATGCAGTACATGCTCACATGGCACCTTTTGGCCCCACCATCCCCAACAACTTTAAAATTTTGTTAATGGGAAACTCATCGTCTACCCCAAACCAACCCATAGAAATTGTCAAAATTAACATACACAAAAAAATCAACATGGTAGGATCTATGTGGAAATAAAATTTCATGATTTGAAAAAGCTAGTGATTTAGAATTTGGTTTTATGATTTTAATTTTCAAATCATAATTTGTAGTATGATTATGTGTGTCAGTGCTTCTTGTCAACCCATTTCACAAAACTAAGTTCCCCATGTGTAATCCTTACCATGAACCCATTTATCAAAATGAAGTTCCCTACATATAATCCATGATCTGGGCCTCAATGTTTGCATTTTATTGAGCTTAGGTAGACATTATAAGATAACTAAGGAAGGAGGAAGCATTATTTGATAAAGGTGTTTGGCCTACAAGTAGATATTTCCCTAGGTTAGTGACTGTATAGAACTTTTATGAATTTAATCTTTATTTTTTCATCACACACCATACTATATAGACACATACTATATTGTTTATAACTTGTGATATTCCCATATTATGGTGATGTTTCAAGTAAGCTCACATAACTTTCCAAAGTATACCAAAGTTCCAATGTATACTTAATAATGTTTATCTATAGTTACTATATATTTATCACTTGACACAAGTAGGAAGGTTTATTACATCATAATATCAATATAGTAATTTTTGAATTCATAATAGCCTAGTAATATAGTTGATAGACTCAAAAAACCAAGTCTTAATAGTATAATATCTTGTTTGGCTAAAAAATTTGTCATTTGGCACATGAATTGTTTGATAGAATGCCTCAATGACTATATAGACTCTATTAACACAATGACCATCTAAAACTGCATTAAAACTATTTTAGGTTATATTGATAGTTAGGAGGATAACACTATAAGGTTAGGTTAGTCCTTCAATGGATCCCTTGACCCTGGCTACATATGATGTGTATGATATTATATGATGCATTGATGAGGAATCTTCTCTCATTATGATCTATTTTGACAAATGTCACTAGATGTTGCTTAATGGCTTGAGTAATCCTCATCAATGAAATTGTGCAATTAAATTTGATACTTTATTGATTATATTGATTTGTTGCCACTTATCATTGCCTTCCCCTAATTTTATGGTGATTACATATGCTGGATTTCTCTAATAATTTTTAGGATTTTCTTTCACACATGAATTTTGAGTAATCATCTCCAAGTGAAACATCTTTATGTTTAGTGATCTATGAACTTTAATGTATGTACATATATCACCAACCATATCTTGAATGATCACTAAACATTCATATGATCTATTAGATACAAATAGATGAACTCTGCATTCATCAAGTTAATTTTACTAATTTGAAAATGATTTTATTCAATGGAATCCATTGTGTGTCATTTTATCCTATTTTTGTGAATGTCATTGAAAGATGATTAGTTTGATTTATGGTCTAAGTCATGAATTCAATAATTAATGCATAACATAGCTCATGTTATGTAGTGTCTCATAGAATAAAAAATTAGCCACAAATTCATAGATTCATGTGTAATGATTTTGTGAATGTATTGCAAATAAGATTGACTTGAATTATCCTCATATTTCTATTTTGCATAGTTTATTATTTAAATTTTTTTAATGATTAGTCATTGGAATATTTATTAAATGTGTAAAGACAAATATTATGTATGCATATCAATTGTATTATTTATATTTATTTATGTGGGATGTGTTTATGATGTGTATTTACTCGATATTGAAACAATCCCAAAAAAATTGGAATTACATTATCTAAGTATGCTTTGGACTATGTGTATGGCCCAAGGCCTTGCTTATTGATGCAAGAAATTATCCTTCAATGCACTCAAGAACATGCAATCAACAATTGATTAAAATACATGTAAAATTATACTCAATTCCATAAGCATACAATAGATTTTATAATTGCCTAAAAGAGAGTACAATCATGAAAAGGAATGGAAACGGAAGCATCGTAAGCAATTATCCGAGTATTACCATTCAAGGTTATCAAATTCCTCATGGCTTAGGGTCAATTGACCATTGTCAATTTATTGTTTTAAGTTCACAAGTTATCCAATTTAATAATCATGAATATCACTCTCTAAATGATGAGTAACTATATGTTTTATGATCAACTCCATTATCTATCAACTAGTATATAGTGGGCAGACCATAACTGGATCCATGCAAAGAGATAATGTTGGAAAATAGCCAATGCAATTATAATTAACAAGAGTAAGGAATTAAAGTAAATGGAAATTGTATTAAATCCAAGTGTATGTTCCTTTATCATCAATTATTCAATGAACCATCATATTTAAGGTAAGGGAAAACATTCAACCCATTTAACTCTCTTAATTCCTAATTAATTTCTAACCATACAATTATTTAATGAAACTATCAAGAGAATTAAACATCTAGTTCATTTTCCTTTCCTACAATAGGAATTTTATTTAAGAAAAAAACCAACTTCATGTAACATCTTTCCAAAGTATGATCATACATATTTGAGTAATATGTTTCCAACATGAACAAGTATACAGAGATTATAAACATCCAGAGTTTTTCCAATGAATTGAATATATAGTATTCCTACTATTAGAAAGTATCTCACTCAAATGATGATTTACATCCATGTATTAAATGAATAGAACCCAAATAAATGTTCTATTTGATAAACTTTTTCAATATAAATGATTGAAAATGCCATGACACAACAACATATATTCATTTCAAGCTAATAATAAAGAATACTATATGCACACTCAGTCCATAAGAATGAAGTCCAACATATATATAACATAATTTCATTTGCATAAACATTAAGCATGAGAGGATAAATTTCCAATAGATTTTAGTTCATAATCAAGTAATTAATTATCACTTTCTTTCATCAACATATTCCAAGAGGTCTAACCATCCATTTATAGGTTGAAAATCCATTCCAAGAATTAATACAACTCATACAAGTACTATTCATCCCTTAGTATAAGTGTAAACTCAAAATTTTATTAATTGTAGCAAGGTAAATAGGAATGAAACTAAGAAAGGTAATCAAACAACAATAGATTGTTAAATAATGAACTTATGTAACTTTATATGCAACGATATAATACCAAGAATATAAAGAATAATTCCTTTCATGCTTCCCTCATTTTATACCAACAAGAGTCAACTAAACCTTAATTCTAATATTACATATGTAAGCTAAAATAAAATAGAATAATATTTATATATACTCATGCTACCTCAATAGTTAAAACAATGTCTAAAGAGAATCATAGGTGTGTGTGTGTGTGTGTGTGTGTGTGTGTGTGTGTGTGTGTGTGTGTGTGTGTGTGTGTGTGTGTGTGTGTGTGTGTGTGTATACCAAAAGTAAATAGTTAGATAGTTCATCAATGAATATCCTTTTCCAAAACAAACCTCTTACCTCATATTCAACTGAACCAACATATTTATGTATGCCTTAATATCTCATGGCTAGAAAAGATACATATACAGGTAAGTCTTAGAGCTACTAATAATATAATGTGCATATCAAGAGACTATATAAACACTATATGAAACCATATAAAGAGATTGATGCTACACTAAATCATTCATAAGATCAACTATAGATTCTATTAACATAATATATGTTATCACTAAATTCAATCGAAATCATAACATAATAATCAATAACATATAACAATCTACGGTAAAAATCTAGAGTATATATATCAATGATTAAATTTAGTAAACATAAATGAAAGTTTAGCATCTTACCATATGTCAACATACAAGATTTTCTATCCTCTTTCAGCATGATCCCTTGCAAGATAAGGTTAGCATATAATAACCACCAAGCATAGCTAAACTAATAACAGTAATATAATTGGTTTCTAACTAAAAATCATTAACCATACAACATAAAAAACTATATATAATTTACACTAAAGAAATAAATGAATAATTTATACTAAAAGTTACCAAAATGCATCATGGATGTCCATGAGATCATCCATGAGTGCGAGTATCATGTAACCATGTCAAACAAACCCTCCCAACTAACCTTATGAGCCCAACCATCAGTTACCCTTACCACCCCATCCATCAGCTAGATGGTGGTTCTAGTAACTAGGGTTAGGAAGGTATTTTGAATAAGTCAAAGTTCCCAAGCCATTGGATGACTCAACAAAAAAATAGAGGGTAAATAGACAAGTGACTAACAAATACATCACCCCAAGGTGAGACAAAAATAATCAAGTGACCAACATTGCTACAAATTAGAAGTGAGGATAATCCATTGTAGGCTATTCAAAGGTCATAGATATGGATTTATATCCCAATCCATGTCTATAATGATTAGTATTATCAGACTTGGAAAACCTCCAAGCATATGGTCAGCCTTAAACACCTTGACTACCAATCTGTATTCCATGATTATAGCACACAACTATAACTTAGCTATTTAATCCTATTTAAAGGATGATTATACAACAACAAAAAAAACAACAACAACAACAACAACAAAATAATTCAAACAATCATTTAATCATGATAAAAATTTAAATTATAACCCAAATCAAGTTATACTCAGCCCAATGCCATAGTCCAATATAGTTCACAATTTAAAAATAGTCAACACATATGACCAATCAATGAATTTAGATGTGACTTCTGGCCATATATCATATTTTCCGTAATGATAACTTAATGATCTAAGAAACCATCATAAATTGAAAATCCATTTAAAATTTAAGAATTGATATAATGGATTCATGGGATCATCATGAGTTCTCATGATCTCATTATGATCCCTAAATCAAAAATCATGTTTATCAATTTAATAAAAACAACAAATCATCATAGAGTGATTAATTAAAAGTCAAGCTGAGCTACAGGTTAACCCAATCAGCCATGAATTTACCCCAAAACCCACATGTAGCTATGATGATTTTATAAGGAACATAAGGGAATCTCCCATTGAAAATATAAATTTTCCTTAAGAGGGAAAATCACATCATTTAAAAATATATAACCCATTCTCGTATTAAATGCAGCTAATAAACCAAGAAGGCAAAACTAGTTATAATTAAAACCCATTCAAATTTAAATAATAAAATGCCCATATTATTATTTTATAACACCCATATGCAATCAAATCTCTATGTCACATTTTCTAGCATGAGCAATAGGGTAATAATTTTAGTTTAATACATGGTAAAGGAACAAAAGTCCCCCAATTTATTTTATTCACCCAAATCAAATACCCATATTTTTATTTTCTAAATAGAAGGTACAAAAACCCAAATTTATTTATATTTAAGTGTAGGCACAATAAATTATGCAATATTCATACACCTAGTAATAGGTAAATCATCCTAAGGTCATTTTTATTCAACAAGAGATAAACCAGTCAAAAACAAATGACAATAACTCCTTCACATGGAATTTTGTAGGCTAAAGGTAATAAGAGAATGGGCTGTAGGATTAGAAGAAAAAACTCCCCAAATAATTTCACATATACCCTCATTACAAGCATTAATCCCATACAAATGCTTCATACGAGAGAAATAGGGTATGATGACTTAATTTGCCAATAAAATAGAAATTATTCACACATAATAAAAATGCAGCAGTTTATATTTTGAATTTATAATGCAATGAAGAGGGATATCCATTCCCAAAATGATTTATACAATCTCAAATATAACCCATCTCAAGAAATGTAATGTTTAATTCACTTACTTGGGTGATTCTAGGTTGAAATATCATAATTGGTTGCAATAAAAGACCAAGTCATGGGGTTTCTTGGTGCCCACATCCTTGCTTCTCTGCTCAATAGAAAAATGAGGATCTGAACCAACAAACCATAGTACAAAAATTTGAGGTAAAATCAAAGTTCAAGCCAACATTTGATCTTGCATTCCAAAAATAAAAGTAGTCTCCTTCATACATTTACTATTTCTTTCCTAACTAGAGTATATATAGCGCATTCAAACATTGATTACAAATCAAGGGAAAATATGATATTTCCTTTGTTTAAATTTATTTTCCAACATAAGCATATAAAGAAATCCCCACTCAATCCACTCTTCACTGAGTAATAATTGATCTGAACAAAAAAAATGCCCTCTTTAAAAATCCTAGGCTAGGAAGAATAATGTTCCACTCAACACTCCATCTCCTTCCCTCTTGTCATGCACCCAACTTCTCCTGCATCCCTCACTTCTCCCACATGCTGACTTCCTCTTTTCCCCACATGTCCCTTAGGTGTATTTTCTTCCTTTCCTACCCTTTGCATCCCTCTCTTCTCCCACATGCCAAATGTATTCTCCCCAAACACCACCAACTACCTCCCCCTTCTATCCATTCCCCATACACCTATTGAATTCTATAATTTAATGATGGGGAGAGAAAATCCCTCTCCCCTAATCTATCAACCACCATCAAAATCACCAAATGCCCAACCAATAAGGCAATGGTCATAATTGACAATCTATAAATTCAAGGCATTAATAATAAAATAATAAATTTCATTAACATATGGTTTGAAACATCCAATTAAATGTCAAGTGGTCAACTCAATAGTCCAAGTGGGGTTATGGGGGGGTTTAGGTGAGACCACCTAGAATGTCTAGTTCACCCTACAAGATTAGTTTAATTAGGGCCATGGGTGGTGATGAGTTTGTGAATGGGGGAGAGAGAGAGAGACACATCAAAAGCAAGGAGTTCAAGTAGACATAAACACACAAAAAAAAATAGTAGCATGACCAAAACATAAATATAAAATGTGACTACACAAACAAGGATGAGATGATAGTCTAATAATAAGAGACCAAATTGAAAATATATGTATACCTATCAAAACCCATCTGACTTCTCAAGAACCACTTTGTTATCCTAGGTGCCAACATCATCATCTATCCTAGCTCACATCAAGTAATTACAACCACCAATTATACATCAACACTACCTGAATGCTAAAAAATAATGTGATAGAAAACTATAATATAAATATTAATTATATAAATTAGTCTATATATCATCAAGTGCAAGAATTTAAACATAATATGTCCACCAACTTGTAGTCAACATGTCAACATATCGAAACCCATCAATATTATCTAGCTAGGCAAAAGTAATGTAGAAGTAAACTATACATGAGATAATGATATCTAAACCATCATGTATTGTATCAAAAGGTGGGGTCATAATATAATAATGTATGAAGCTAAAGTAGTATACATATCAAGATAAATGAATCTAATAAAAGTAGTATAAGTATGCTAGGGTAAAATGAATCTGAATGTGAACATCAACCATGATATATCTTAATCACAACAACTACCTAAACATCTCACATCATAATCTACTGAATAATACTAGCACCAACAATCTTCAACTGAGTGTTATCAAAATGTTCTAAATATGCTATAATCAAATGTTTGTATAAGGCCACCAGGTCAGGTTGTGACATCCTTCCCTCATTAAAAAGGGCCCATCTTAATGACTATCAACAGCCAAGAATAATTTTTTTTAACAAAATTTAACTAAATCAATTAATATTGCTTCATAATCTCTCCACCCATTGTGGGGTGGCAATGCCTCAGCCATAACTCACTAGCATTCCTATATTTTATCTTCAAGATAGTCCTATTATCCAATTCATTAGACCAAGTAACAGCCTCCTTCCAGCCTTTATGTGTCCTTTATGACATAGAAATAGAAGAATAATACTTATAAAGTACTATCACAACATAAAATTCCACTAAATATCCTAACTTAGTCATAAATTTTACACTCTCATGCCTTAAAAAATCCATCAAAACATTAAAATTTGGAAAAACCAACCATAAAAGGTTAACCAAACCAAATTTCCCTTCTTAATCAGCACAAATTTCAAATCAACAACTAGAAATTCCATACAACATTATTGTCGTTAATCATTTCAACCAATTTTGAAGGTGATTTATAATAACATAATAGTAAAATAGAATTGTAAACACAACAACTTACACTTGCCTTAAAATACTTTCCAATAAAAGTGTTATAGGCACTTCCAAGTAGGAAAATATAGCTATATAACAATAAGTTATGAATTAATCATCTACACGAGATTAACAATCTAAATATAAGACTTGACTAAGGTCATAATCACTTGTATCAACACACACAGACCTGCATCATGAGGTTAACAAATATAATCATTCAATCCCACTGGATTACAACCAAAATCTCAAATTAAGAGTGGAATATTCCACTAAATAATTATGTTGCATGCATAATCTTAAGAACATTCATTACAAAATATCATATCACAAGGGTAGTAATCCATATTGTCATGGTTACTCCACTACATTATCAACCATTCAGGGGTCAGTACAACATCTCGTACCAACCATGTTGAACAACAAAGAAGCCATGCCAGGCATCACATACAACCTAAAAATGTACAACATATTCTCCAACACACACATGAGATTGAAAAATGGTCTAGGGATAATAATCTTACCATCCAAATCAACCATTTGAGGGTATCACCTAACTTTTGTCACTCTATCGAAGAGTTGAGTGGGTACATAGGATTTGTTATTTAAACACCTCCTGGTCAGAGCTTAGTGTTGCTCTATCATAGAATAGAATCAACATACATTTAATTTATGATTAAAAACAATACATAAATATTCATCCCATAATATTTATAGTAGGTATAATAAAATAATACCTTAACCAAATCATGATTGTACCTATAGGCCAACACATGCATGAATTTTAGTAAGTACCACCTTGTTGATTTTGCATAAATGTTTGATTTATAGGACTAGTTAGTGTTTCACAAGGGGTAAAATAATATAATCCACAAGCGTTTCTTTTACCAAAACCTCCAAGATGTTGTTAAAGGAATGCTAGATCCATAAAGTGACCATTATACACTAAGATTCCATATCTAACTCATGACATATGTGGTGCACACTCTGAATGAATTAGGTGGCTACTTGTGGAAAGGGGAAAAGTGGATTTTTAGCCTATGAGAGATTAAACTTCTTGGCCTATACCTAGTATAAACATTATGAGTTCAGTACTTCTTTACCCTTTAACCTCACACTTACACCAATACTCACTACTAGAGTAATGATGTGAGATTACACCACACAACACATAATTATACCTTGGTAGATTTTAAATCAATAGAAGTTGGTTCAGTAGGGAAATACATCACATGAGTGGCTTATATTCACATTACCACAAAATACTCATACAACAATTTCAAAAACATAGAGCAATAAATGGGTCCACATGGTCAATTTCAGAAGTGGGAGACTCCCTTACATAGTGATTAATCATCATTCTCATTATTACAGTTAATAACATACATACATGTATATGATTCTCATACAATAGTGTTGATATCAAGATAAGTATGTGAAAGTCCACAAGATAAACTGCATACACATAGTATAGTGAATATATTGATTTACATGATTTAAAATAATCATTGAAAAGTAACAGTTACACAACACATAATAGTTTAATATACAAAGAAGAGCCACATGAAAATAGGTCATGTATAAATGACTCATGTGTTTTAATAATTAAGTCAAGGTACTTTTCACATCATAAAAATTAATACATGTGATGGTAAAGCACAAGTGTTCATGACTCCCATTGGGTCACCTGATGCCTAGATGTCATCCAATGACATCAAATTTATGCATAATATAACATGATCAGTCCCAGGGATCTCAAATTATGATCACCTTCATTCTATAAAGGTTGTGTTACAACAAAGCCTATAATATATATCTCCATGAATTTCTAAAAATTTACCAATAATATTCACATGTCATAGATATATGGCTCATGTTAAATGATAACACTAAGAGATCCCCAAAACTCTCTAACTTGCCCAAGCAATTTAGTCACACTCACCACACTAGGCCCTCTAGGCTTGGGCCATACCCTTGAAATTTTAAAGATATTATACTTTAGCATCATTGGATAACTCACCCATTCCATTTATCAACGGCTACCAAGGAATTATCTCATGATTTTAACAACAAGCTTATATCACTATTCTTCTAATTGACTAAATCTAGAAAGTAAAATTTTGAATGGTGATGCTTACTTTGACATAGTATTTATTTGGACAAGGGTGGGCTTAGCCAAGGTACAAGTTGAATTCTCTACCACTACCATGGAAATTATAATTTTCCACAATCATCAAGTTTAATAAAAATTCACACTAATATCCGCATGGATGTAGACATAACCAATAACACAACAAAAATCCTTATGGGTGTCAAAACATAGCTTAGATATAAATAGGCAATCTCAAAGATGCATAACTCAACCAGAGTCAACTCAAACATCCTCATGGATATAGATATATTCATGGTTAACATCACATCCTCATGGAAATCAACCTATCCATGTCCAAATAACCATCAAAGATGCAAACACATCCATGATCAAAATGACATCATAAATGAAAAATAGGAAATAAACATGCCTACACACTTATTTATTTTCATCCCTTTAGAGTTAAGAATCCAATGGATTCTCTATCTAACTCAAAAGAGACCAAATGTATAAATAAGATCAAGATCTTATTCCACTCAAGATGCTCTTCCTCTAGTAGAGATCCTAATTTTAACTAGTTTACCTAAGTAAATTAGATACTCTCACTCGATACAACCCTCTAGGTTTAATTCTAATTCTTGATATTCATGAGGTCATAATGTTATAAGCATATACTAATGACTTTCCGATACAAGTCAATAATAGATACCAAACATTATTCTCCCAATTATAAGGGTGAAGCAATTTTCACTAGTCTTCCATCAAATTATCCATACAAGTCAATAGTTGATAAGTGATGCTTGCCCTAATGCAAACTGATGAGGGAAGGGTTTACCCAACCAAGTATATGGGTAAGCATCACAAGGTCATTACAAAAATTTACCAATTTTTGCACACACACATACACATTCCATAATATAGGAACTTTCAGCACTTTAGGCTTGCATAAACCAAGTAATTTTTAATTCATCCAAGAGGCTAAGTGCCTTTATAAAGGTTACCACATAGCCTTCTCAATCATATAAGACATATATGAATCCATAAATTACATATAATTTAAGTTATGTTTTAGTATGCATACTATCATACAAGGTTTTAATTTAAATATTAGTAGGACAACATAGACATATAGGTGTCATTCAACCATCACAAGGTAAACACATACATGATAATAAAATAAACTTCCATAAGGATATGCACATATACACTATGAATATTTATAGTCATTCAAAAGTATATTATATAAATACAACCCTTTGCAAGGGTAAGCACAATCACACAAAAACTCAACCAGCTTTTCAAGTATATAATAAAAATTAGTTTAATGTGTCAAAACTCATCCAAAACCTTTAAGCATAGGCTCTGATACTAGAAGAAACAACCCCAAAACAAATTTGGATTTGAATTATCAAAGTATGTTTTGGACCACATGCATGTCCCAAGGCCTTACTTGTTAATGCAAGCAATGACATTTTAATCCACTCAATAACATACAACCAATAATTGATTAAAATACATGCAGAATTATACTCAATTCCATAAGCATACAACAAATTTTATCACTACCTAAAATATAGTACAATCATGAAAAGGAATGAAAACTGAAGCATCATAGGCAATTATTTGAGTGATACCAACTGAGTTTATCAACCACCTCATGACTTAAGGTCATTGCACCATTGCCAACTTATTATTTTAAGTTTACAAGTTATCTAATTTAATAAGCATGATGAGTAATGATTTTTTTTATGATCAACTCCATTATCTATAAGCTAGTATATAGTGGGCAGCCCATAATTGGATCCATGCAAAGAGATCATGTTGGCAAATAGCCAATGCAATTATAATTTATAAGAAGAAGGAATTAAAGTAAATGGAAAGTGTATTACAGCCAAGCATATGTTCCTATATCATTAATTATTCAAAAAGCCATCATATTTAAGGTAAGGGGAAACATTAAACCCATTTAACTCTCTCAATTCTTGATTAATTTTCATCCATACAATTATTTAATAAAACTATCAAGAGAATTAAACATCTAGTTCATTTCCCTTTTCTACAATAGGAATTTCATTTAAGGAACAAACCAAATTCATGTAATATCTTTCCAAAATATGATCATACATATTTGAGTAATATGTTTCCAACATGAACAAGTATAGAGAGCATATGAGCATGTAGAGTTTTCCCACATGAATTAAGTATATATTATTCTTGTTATTATTAATTATCTCCCTCAAACAAGAATTTCCAACCATGTATTACATGAGTGGAACCCAAATAAAAGTTCAATTTGAGAAATGTTTTCAACATAAATGATTGAATATGCCATGACACAATAGTGTATATTCATTTTCAACCAATAATAAAAAAGACTATATGCACACTCAAACCATAAGAATGAAGTCTAACATATATTCAACCTCATTTCATTTCCATAAACATTAATCATGAAAGAGTAAATTTCCAATAGATTTTACTTCGTAATACAAGTCATTTATGATCACTTTCTTTCATCGTCACATTCCAAGAAGTCTAACCATCCATATAAAAGTTGATAATTCATTCTAGTAATTAATGAAACTTATACAAGTACTAGGCAACCCTTAGTGTATATAAACTCAAAATTTTATTAATTATTGCAAGGTAAATAGGAATGAAACTAAGAAATTTAATCAAACAACAATATATTGTTTAATAATGAACTTATGTACCTTTATACATAGTCATATAAGACAAAGAATGCAATGAATAATTCCTTTCATGCTTCCCTCATTTGCTAGCAACAAGAGTCAACTGAACCTTGTTTCCAATATTAGATATGCAAGATAAAATCAAATAAGAGAAGATTTATATATACTCATGCTACCTCAATAGTTAAACTAATGTATAAATAGAATCATAGGTATATATATACCAAAATTAAATAGTTAGATAATTCATCAATGAATATCCTTTTACAAAATAAATTTCTCACCTCATATCCAACTAAACTAGCATACTTATGTATGCCTTAACATCTCATGCCTAGAAAAGATACATACACAGGTAAGTATTAGATCTGCCAATAATATAATGCTCATGTCAAGAGACTATATAAACATTATATGAAACTATATAAAGAGATTTATGTTACACTAAATCATGCATATAATTAACTATAGATTCTATTAACATAATAGATGTTAGTACTAAAATTTAGTTGGAAGCATAACACAATAATCAATAGCATATAACAACCTATGGTAAAAATCTAGAGTATATATATATATATATATATCAATGATTGAATTGGTCAAACATAAAGGAAAATTTAGCATCTTACCATATATCAACATACAAGCCTTTTTCTCCTCTTTCAGCATGATCCCTTTCAATACAAGGTTACCATCTAATAACTATCATGTATAGCTGAACTAATAACAATAATGCAATAATTTTACAACTAAAATCGCTAACCACACAATGTATAAAACTATATACAATTTATGCTAAATAAATAAATGAATAACTTATACCAAAAGTTACCAAAATACATCATGTTTGTCCACAAGATCATATAGGAGTGTGAGTAATATGTAACCATGTCAAAAAGACCATCCTAACCAGCCTTATGATCCCAACCATCAGTGGCCCTTACCATCCCATCCATCAGTTAGATGGTGGTTCTAATAATTGGGGTTAGGATGGGATTCTGAGTAAGTCAGGATTCCTAAGCCTTTGGATGACTCAATAAAACAATAAAAAGTAGATAGGCAAGTGACTAATAAATACATCACCCATAGGCAAGACATAAATAACTAACTGACATTGCTACATATTATAAGTGGTGATAATACATTGTAGGCTATTTGAAGGTCATAGCTATAAATTTATGGCCAAATCCATGTCCATAACTCTTGGTATTACTAGACTTGGAAAACCTCCAAGCATATGGTTAGCCTTAAACATTTTGATTACCAATCTGTATTCCATGCTTATAGCACATAACTATAACTTATCTATTTAATCCAGTCAAAGGATGATTATATAATAGCAACATAATTTAAACAATCATTTAATCACTTAAAACAGTCAACACACATATGACTAGTCAATGAATTTATACGTGACTTCCATCTATACACCATATTTTCCATAATGATAACTGAATGATTCAAGAAACCATCATAAACTAAAAATTAATTTAAAATTCAAGAATACATATAATGGATTCGTGGGATCATCATGAGGTCTCATGACCTCATTATGATCCCTAAGTTAAAATTTGGGTTTATCAATTTAATAAAAATAATAAATCATCAAAGAGTGATTAATTAAAATTCAAGCTAAGCTATAGGTTAACCCAATCATCCATGGATTTAACCTAAAACCCACATGTAGCTATGATGAGTTTATAAGGCACATAGGTGAATCTCCCAATGAAAATATAAATTTGTGATAAGAGGGAAAATCATATCATTTAAAAATATATAACCCATTCTTTTATTAAATGCAGCCAATAAACCAAGAAGGCATAACCAATTATAATTAAAACCCATTCAAATTTAAAGAATAAAATGCCCATATTATTATTTTATAACATCCATATGCAATCAAAGCTCCATGTCACATTTTTTAGCATGAGCAGCAAGGTAAGAATTCTAGTTTAATACATGGTAAAGAAAGAAAAGTCCACTAATTTATTTTATTCACCTTAATTAAATACCAGTATTTTTATTTTTTGAATGAAAGGTACAATGACCCAAATTTATTTATACTTCAGCACAAGTGTAGTAAGTTATGTAATATTCATATACCTAGTAACATGGAAATCATCCCAAGGTCGTTCTTATTCAGCAAGAGATAAATCAGTCAAAAACAAATGACAATAATTCCCTCACTTGGAATTTTTTAAGATAAAAGTAATCAGAGAATGGGTTATAGGATTATAATAAAAAATTCCCCAAATTGTTTCACATATACCATCATTACAAAAAAAAATCCCATACAAATGTTCTATATGAGAGAAATAGGGTATGATGACTTGATTTGCCAATAAAATAGAAATTATCCTCACATAATAAAAATATAGCAGTTTATATGTAACAACTAGTGATGAAAATGGCAAAAAGAGAGAAGGAAGGTGCACGGGGGAAGGAGGGTGCGAAGGGAGAGAGCACAGGTCATAGCTACAGGGTAGCATTGGGAGTGCAACAGTCAGCCCAGGGAGTGCAGTAGTTGGCCTAGAGCCTGAGGAGTGTTGGAATGGTTTTTCCCCCACTGTTTCTAGGTCCATGTGATGTTGAAGAGCCAACTAACATGAGACTTCCCAAGGTTAATGGATACCTGGAAAGATGCAAGGAGAGGCCCAAATTGGTCATACCTATGGACATGATTGCTGAGGATATCGAATATTATATAAATCATTCTCTGTATTGCAAGTTTTTGGGGCTCAAGACTTCATTCTAGTTCTTGGAAGCGTGGGCTCAAAGGACATGGGCTCCAAAAGGAGAAATCGATATCACAATGTTAGCCAATAGTTATTTTATGGTCACTTTTACCTGCTTGATTGATTGTAGTAGAGTCTTTGCTAGAGGTCCATATTTTCATAATCAGGTGGGGTAGTTTATCACGCTGTGGCATGCTAGTTTTATACCTTTAGAGGAATTTCCAAACTGTGTTCCTGTGTGGGTGCAGCTACCTTGCTTTCTGGTGGAATGCTGTTGTGAAGATACCCTGTAATTGCTTGCATCCCTCTTGAGAAGGCCAATCGGTTCATCAATGTCAATCCTTGGGAAAAAGGTAATGACTTATGCCCACATTTGTGTTGAAATTGATCTTAGTAAGCTAATACCTGATGCTATTGAAATGCGTGTGGGACCCTTTTCTTGGGTACAACAATTGGATTATGAAACTCTTCCCTTTTGCTATCATCTTTTCCATGCTTATGGTTACTTGTAATGATGGTGTCCCAAATCTAAAACCTTTGAATCTCAGCCTGCTCAACCTACTCATAATCCACCTAGAACTAACAAAGGGAAGGGCCTGATTCTAGGTGAGGTGCCAGAAACTGATGGTTTTATCCTGGTTAAAGGGAGATATAGAAGCAGGGGTCACAAATGGTCTTTGAAGGAAAGATAGGCAGATGACTCACTTAATAGATTTGAAATTATATATGACCTTCACCAATAAGAGGTGAACCTAGGGTTGATGATTTTGGATCAACAGATTGAGGACCCAACCCAGGAGAACAATGTTTTAGTTGATTTAACTGAATCACGGGATGTTGGGGATGGGCACATGGATATGGACTAGCAGATGTTGATATCAGATGTTTTGACTTCCTTAGTTGTTCCCTCTAAAGAAGATGGGAATTTATCTTTAACAAGGAAATTTGGAGAATTAGGAGTAGCAAGGAGTAGTAAATCTTCTCCTCACTTGGGACTTTTGCAAAAAGACCTTAAGAAGGGTGGGCAGGAGAAATCAGTCAAGCTTGGCAAGAAAAAAGACTTGGAAAAGATGAAACTAATGGGAGAGACTTTGGTGGATTCAGGGTCAGTGAAGACTCTGGATGCTCACTTTCTAAATCCTTTGAAATGATTGTACTATCCTGGAATGTAAGGGGTTTGAACAGCAGCCCTAGACAAAATGATGTTCAAAACTTGATTAGAAGTCAAAGACCTGATGTCCTTTTTTTGCAGGAGACTAAGCTTTTAGTAGATGCTATGTCCAGATTAGTGCCTAAGTTGTGGAGACAAGGGGATTGTCAATGCATTGGGGCTACCGGATCTTCAGAAGGATTAGCTTGCCTTTGGAACCCCTGCCAGATTGGCCTCATAGGATGGTTGTCCTCTAAGTTTTCCTTTACTATGATGGCTTCCAGATTTGAGATGGGGGAATTCATTCTTCTATCTAATGTCTATGCCCCTACTAACTGGCGGGGTAAACAATCCCTATGGGGCCACATTAGTTTTGTTCGTAGCTTGGCTCCCCTCTAACCTTGGATTATGGCTGGAGATTTTAACACTATTTTGGATTTGACTGAAAAACATGGTGGTATGACAAATCTTGACCCCTCTACTTTGCTTATGCAAAATTACATTGAGTTTTTGAATTTAGTCAACATTTGGCCCAACAATGGACAGTTTACTTGGAACAATCAGAGGACTAGCCAACATTGCATTGCTGAGAGACTGGATCTTTTTTTGGTTTCTAGCTACTGGGTCAGGGGTATGTGGTCTACAGGGTCTAAAATTTTGGACTAGAGAGGATCAGATCATTAGCCTATTAAGTTGAATAGTGTTTCAAAGTACCAGCCTCACTCTCCTTCCTTCAGATTCTAACTCATGTGGTTGTGAGATCAGTCATTGTTTGAATGTGTGGCCAACTAGTGGAGGTGGGGTAGGCTTGCCCATGGTACGGTGATGTATATTTTTGCTAAACACTACAGTTTATGAAGTATAAGCTTAAATAGTGGAATCATCAAAGCTTTGGGAATATTTTTCATGCTAAGGCTGATGCGCAGGCTAAGCTTGATGGTATCATGAGAATAATTAGGGAGGAAGGATTGACTGAAATCTTACTTCAAGATGAAGCTTAGGCTGTGAAAGACCTGGAGGAATGCTAGTTATAGGAGGAAGTGTTTTAGAAGTAGAAAACTCAGATAGAATGGCTCCAAGAAGGTGATATAAATACTTCTTTTTTCTTTCAATCGTCTAAAGCCAAGAGGCACAGCAACTCTATCTCAGTCCTAGTCAATGAAAGAGGTGAGCAGCTTAATTCTTTTCCTGCAATGTTAGAGGAGGTGGTGCAGTATTTCTCTACTATTTTTAGGGAAGATGTGAATGAGGAATTACCAAAAGAAGCACAAGTTCTCTACTGCATTTCGCCCCTGGTGGCGTGTGAAATGAATGAGAATTTAATGAAGGATATCACACTTGGGGAGCTTAAGGCGACTATTTCCTAGATGAAAAAGGGGAAAGCAACTGGTCCTAATGGCTTCCTAGCTAAATTCTATCAAGAATTCTAGGATATTATCAAATTGGATCTTTTAGTTGTTGTTCAAGAATCTCAATGAAATAAGAAAATGCTTAAGGCTTCAAATGCAACTTATCTCGCCCTCATACCGAAATGTGAAAGAGTTGATAGGCTAAGTCATTTTCACCCTATATCTCTTTGTAATGTTGTTTATAAAATCATATCTAAAATCATTGTAGAAAGGTTAAAAACTAGGCTCAGTGATGTGATTTTTAAAGAACAGAGTGGTTTTGTGGAAGGCAGGCAAATTCTTGATGGTATTGTCATAGCGGTTGAGTCCATTCACTCCATGGCTAGCTCCAAGGATAAGGCAATGTTTATTAAGCTGGATATGGCCAAGGCTTTTGATAGGGTCAGATGGTCATTCCTATGGAAGGTTCTCAAAGCTTTTGGTTTTGTAGACGAATGGACCCAATGGGTCATGAGCTGCATTTCCTCAATTTCCTTTTTGGTGCTTATCAATGGGGAACATACAAAGTTATTTGGTGCCTCTAGGGGACTGCAACAAGGAGATCCCTTGTCCTCGTATCTCTTTCTTCTTCTTGCTAAAGGATTGGGGAGGATGATCAGAAGGAATAGAGAAGATGTACATATTTAAGGCTAGTAATGGGGGGTGAACTGTTGGCATAGTCTCACTTGCAATTTGCTGATGACACTATTCTGATGGGCATGGCCACAATGAGTGAAGCCACCAATTTACGCAGGGTGTTGGATGTTTATCTAATAGCCTAAGGGTAAAAGTTTAATGAAGATAAGTCATCCATCTTCTTCTTTAATACACCAGCTCCCATACAGCAGCGAATTGCTCAGACTATGCATTTCCAGATTGGGACTCTCCCCTTGATTTATCTAGGTATTCCTATTACAGCTGGCCATATATGCAAAGAATCTTGGCAAAATATTTTGGATAAATTTTAGGTGAAGGTGAATCATTGGACTCACAAGTGGCTTTATTTTGTGGGTCATGTTTAATTAATTCAATCTATGGTGCAGGCTTTGCCCATTTATAGATGTATGCTTCAGGTTGCCCTGGTGGGAATTGTTAAGGAATTTGACTCGGTTACTAGGCAATTTTTATGGACTGGTACTTTGATGACCTCAAAATGGAGCTTAGTTAGATGGGAGATGGTCTGTAGCCCCAAAAAACATGGGGGGCTTGGCCTAAGGCAGATGGACTTAAATGGAGTTACTTTGGTAGCTAAGCTTTATTGGCACTAGTGCAATGAACAAGACAAGGCCTAGGCCAAAATTCTCTCTCAGAAGTACTATTTGGGGGCCACTCAGAGTGATATTCCTCATTATCTACTCATTGGGAAAGGCTCAGCGATATGGAAGACTCTCAAAAAAGGGGCTACTCTTATTAAGGAAGGCTTATTATGGATTTGTAAGTAGGGATCCAAGGCTCTCTTTTAGACTGATTCTTGGGACGGTAACCCTCCCATTATTTCTTAGTTCCCTAATCTATCAAACCTTTGTCAGAGATTCCTTGATGCTGGTTGGTCTCAGGTGAGTGACTTTAAATCATACATTTCCTATGAACAACTGGAAGTGGCAAAATGGAAAGCTCTTGAGGTTTAGCCGATTGTTAGAATGCAGGAGGAGCATGATGAGCTACTAAACCTCCTTTCTAGATGCTGATGTAGCTCCCTCTAGGAGGAAGATGAGCTTGCTTGGTCTCCCAATCCTAAAGGAAATTACATGGTTGCTTTCAGATATCAAGATTTATTATCTCAGAGATTGGGCAGGGGAGAAGTGCAATGGTGGAGACAGGTCTAGAATAAATTCCCATGGCCAAAATGCAACTGCTTTGTTTGGTTGTTGGCTTGGAACAGGTGCTTGACTTGGGATAATCTCTAGAAAAGAGGCTTCCAAGGCCCGTCTATTTGTGTTGTGTGGAATGGTTGAGGAGGATTTTACTCACCTATTTTTTCATTGCTCCTTTGCTTTGCAACTTTGGCATTATTGGTGGGATGTATGGTAGCACCCCTATCTCCATGTTTCATCCTTGGTCAATTTTTAGAGTGGCATGGGAGAACCCCCCTCAAGGATGGATTTTTTCTAAAATGTTTGGTTAGGGGGGCCATCTTTTTGCTATGGTAGCTCTGGTTGGAGAGAAATAGGTGGATATTCTAGAATGAGAGGATTATGGCACAACAAGTATGGTAGAAAGTCATAGGGATGATTCAAGAGACTGTGTAGGCCAAGAGTGAGGTTTGTCTCCCTTTATCCAAATAGGATGCTGAGGTGGTGGCGTGCCTAGGATTCCAGTGATTTGCAAGTAATTCAGCTTGTGTCAGGAGAGGTTGACAGGGCAAAGAGAAGATTCATAGGGATGGTCAATGGCAGTACCCTCCCAATGGTTTTCTCAAGATCAATACGGACGGCTCTTCTAGGGGAAATCCCGGCCTTGCAGGTACGAGTGGGATAGGTAGAGACTCTAAAGGTATGCTAAATTCTCTCTTTGTGGTCCATGAGGGGATGCAAACCAACAACATGATGGAAGGCTAGGCTATTCTCTATGCTCTTGAGAAGGCTCAGGCATTAGGTTGGCATAGGATCATTTGTGAATCAAATTCTCAAGTCGTGATCAACTTGCTTGTTAAGAGGAAAGTGTTGAATGTCAATTGGCAATTGGTTGGGATTGTGCAGTAGATTTTGAGGATTAGCTCGCTCATGGATATAATTAGGTGTGTTCATATTCCCCGTGAATGGAATAGAGTAGCGGATTGTTTGGCAAAATGGGCATCCAAGCATTTAGATGGTGGTAATTCTAAGGATTGGGAGTCTCTCTCCCCAGAGCTTCACTTTAATCTGGAACGTATTTTAGAGGAAGATAGGAAGGCTCATATCAACATATAGGTGGGTTTGTCCTTAGTTTTTCTATGCTTGTTGTTTTCCTTTGGGGATTTCAGTTCCCCGTTCTTCTTGTAATGCTCTTATTCTTTTATTAATATATTTTTACCCTTTTCATTAAAAAAAAATATAGCAGTTTATATGTTGAATTTATAATGTAATGAAGAGGGATGTCCATTCCCAAAATGATTTATACAATCCTAATGATTAATTCACTTAGGCAATTATAGGTTGAAAAAACATAACCAATTATAGGAAAAGACTAGGTTGTGGGGTCTCTTGGCACCCACATCCATACTCCTCTACCTAATAGCAAAATGGGGATCCAAACAAAAAAACCACACTAAAAAAATTTGAGGCAAAATAAAAGTTTGAGCTAACATTTTATCTTTCATTCTAAAAGAAAACATAGTCTCCTTCATACGTTTACTATTTCTTTCCTAACTGGAGTATACAAAGTGCATTTCAACATTGATTATAGATCAAGGGGGAATATAATGTTTCTTTTGTTTAAATTTATTTTCTAGCATAGTTTTTCAAAGAATCCCCCACTTAATCCATTTTTTGCTAAGTAATAATCAATTTGAATAAAACAAAACACCCTCTTTAAAAATCCAAGGCCAAGAAGAATAATTTTCCACCCAACACTGCATCTCCTTCCCTCATGTTTTTCACCTAACTATCCATGCATCCCTAACTTATGCCACATGCTAACTTCCTCTTTTCCCCACATGCCCCCTACGTGTCTTTTCTTCCTTTCCTCCCCTTGTGTCCCTCTCTTTTCCCACATGTTAACCATCTTCTCCCCAACCACCAATAACTACCTCTCCCTTCCATTTATCCCCCATACCCCTATTGAATTCTAGCATTCAATGTTGGGGAGAGAGAATACCTCTCCCCCAATCTATTGGCCACCATTCAAAACAACAAACACCCAATCAATAAGGCAATGATCATAATGACCAATCTATAAATCTTAGGTATTAATAATAAAATAATAGATTTCATTAACATATGGTTTGAACCATCCAATTAAATATCAAGTGGTCAACTCAATAGTCTAAGTGGGGTTATGGGGGGTTTAGGTGAGTCCACCTAGGATGTTTGAGTCACTCTATAAGGTTATTTCAATCAATTACATGGGTGGTGGTGAGTTTACGAATGGGAGAGAGAGATCAAAAGTAGGGAGTTCAAGTGGATATAAACAAAATCGACTAACAACATGATAAACACATAATAAACTAAATAGTAGCACTATAAAGCATGAAAACAAAATGCAACTACACAAATGAGGATGACATGATAGTCTAATATAAAGAGACCAAATTTAAAATATATGTATACCTATCAAAACCCATTTGACTACTCAAGAACCACTTTATCATCGTAGGTGTTGACGTTGTCATCTAGCCTAGATCACATTGGGTCGCTGCAACCATTGATTATACATCAAAAGTACCTGATAAATAATAAAAAATGTGATTTAAAACTATAATAAAAACATTAATTACATTACTTATTCCATATATCATCAAGTGTAATAATTTAAATATAATATTTCCATTAACCTGTAGTCAACATGTCAATGTATCAAAATCTATCAATATTGTCTAGCTAGGAAAATTTAAAGTAGAAGTTAGCTATACATGAGATAATGATATCCAAAACATCATTTAAAATATCAAAAGGCAAGGTCATAACATAATAATGTACTAAACTGAAGTAGCATACATATCAAGAAAAATGAATCCAATATAGGTAGTATAAGTATGTTAGGGTAAAATAAATCTGAATGTGATAATAACTTAATCACAGTATCTACCTAAACATCTCACATCATAATCAACTGAACTAGGACCAACACCAACAATCATTAGTTGAGTGTTAGCAAAATGTACTAAACATGTTATAATCAAACATCTGTGGAAGGCCACCAGGTCAAGTCGTGATAGATATTTCATAAATTCAATTAGTATATGAATCTATGCCAAATGGATAGTAAGGTACATAGTGTAGGTGATTGGATCGATATTTACCAAATCATTTCCTTACTATTTTATTAGAGAATTAATACCTTTCATAAGTATAAATCACACATGGACTCTCTATGTTCTAATGGAACCTTATATTTCATTTTATAAATATCTTTTGGTTCATTTTTAGTCATCATAATACATGCCAAATTGGTCATTACTTTATTCTAATCATTTTGTATTAGCAGAGAGTGAGCCAATTCTCTGTGGTTTTTATTTATTTTCCACAAATCTAAATTTTATGTTATAGATAATCATGGAAAAGTTTATTTCAATGTTAAAATATGATTATGTTGTAATGTGGGATTATCCATGAGTGTCTTGTGATATCATTAATTATTATATTTTTATCCCATGAATATTATTATTTTATAATGTTATTATAATTTTGGATTCATCAGTATAGTGTTATTAGTAACTTCCCATTTTGAGACTCAAAGAGTCTTTACAATTTTGGGATTAAATTTTCGTTTACTTGGATGATGAACTAATTTATTATAATTTAGTAAATATAAGCATATGTAGACTTTTAAATCTTTAAAGTTATCTTCCTTTTTTTAGAATTGAATATTTATTGTACAAGAAAGTATTTATGGTGTTAGTGACACTTAAATGAGAACCTAGATATAAAGTTTTTGCTTATATTTATCTAGATATAATGCACATGTGGACTACCCATAAAAATATGTATACAAATCTTATATGCAACTCCCTTTGGTTTTATAGAGTTATAAGTGTGGAGGGTAGATCCATGCTCAAGTTTTGTGGCTTGAGTCTAATTCAGATGTGAACAACCTTGCACTGATAAAGTTCACAAATGTAAGATCAATTTTTGGGGGGAAATTATAGAACAATTGTAACATTACTTCAAAAAATAATGAAATAAACTATTAGTTCTTACTGACCTTTTAAAAATGTTACATCATGTATCCCAAAAGCACATTTCTTCCCAATGGATTGTAAGAGATTGAGATTGACAAGTAATAAATTACACACATATATTAGTTTAGTGGTTGGCTCAAAGGTTTCTCACCCACAAGACACATCATAGAAGATGAAACTGGAATGTTTTCATTCCTTACTAATTTAATCTATTCTAAACTACTACCCCATTTACCTCCAAGAAAAATCACTATAAACCAATTTTAGAGAATCTATCTAGGAGTCATATATATCACATAAATAAAAAAGTATTCAAATTAGCATTATATATTATGCCATAAATATTCCAAGTGAATGCAATAAGTAGTGGGAGTTTCCATTATCAAAAAGGATAAAATAACAAAAAAATAGCCTAATTTTGATCAAGAATATGATTAAATAAATATTTCCCCACTAAAATATCTGAGCCCAATATTAGACATAGGGTAGTGACAATGAGAAATATTGAAGGCCCACAAAATATCCTATAAAATGGTTGTGTTCTACTAATATTAAAACTATGGAAAAAATTATTGTGTGTTAGCTATGTAGGATGGTGAGCTCCTGATTATCAAGACTAGTTGCAACATAATGAATCAATTGCCACTTGAATAACTATATAGTTTAATAATGTCTTCGATAGTGTTTGAATGAGGACCTTAAAAGAGAAATAAGAAATATTGTTGATAAAAACAATCTGAGTAGCTTTAAAAGATATGCCATTTCTTATCTCCTTATTCAAAGTAACTTTGTAGAATCCTCAGTTAGAATAAAAAAAGGGAAAGTAATTCTAAGATTGACATTGGAAACCTAAATGTCTAGAAGCATATCTTATATCAGTTAAAATAGTAGAAGAATGAGCTTAACCCCACATATGATAAGCATTTATGAATTTATATTGTAGTCTTCCATAGAATGATTACAAATCAATCTACCATAGTGATATTAAAACTAAACAAGGTTTTATTGTAATTTAGAATATAAGTTACATGAAGCAATAGAAACGCTGAAAATAGTTTTAATCTCCAAAAAAATATTGTCTAGGAAAGAATTAGTACCAAACTAATTTGATAGTAAAATCTTATAAAATATATCCTTTGTAATAAAATATAAAAGAAATTTATCATTTGTTTGAATATATTGGTCAAGATAAATAAGAAAATTAAACACATTTGAATTTGATGTTTCTTTGGATTATGACCAACTTTTTTCCTAGAGATTAACTTGCATTGAAATTACCAAAAACATATTTAAAATCATTAGAGTCTTTGTCCAAGACTGAATTCATGTTGCCTACTTCTGAAATTACTCTTCATATGCTAACCACAATTAAAAATGTCTCAAATACATCTTTTGGGTTGATTAATCCCTCCTACATAAACCTTCCACCTTAAATGTCAAGATTAAGATCTTGGTAAGCATTGTCTCCTATTTTATTTTAGTGACAAACTCTCCCATCACTACAAAGTTGTAGTGTTGAATAATAAATTCACCATGAATTAAGTTTTAGTGTGGATTACATAATAAGGAATTCCACTTTGAAGAATAAATATTGAAATAAAATATATATCTAAACCTTTAATCAGTTTGTCCTACCCTTTGGAAAACCATTTTATTATGTTGGCAACCAATACTTTGAATTTTTTTTGTAGTTCATAGATAACATTGAATGTTGTGAACCATAATCCAAACTATCCTGTATGAAATTTTTTGTATTTGGAAACTAATACTTTGAATGTTGAGTTTTCCAAATTTATGATGGATGACTTCCAAATAAATGATTTCTTACAAGAAATTTATGCTGAGGTAGAGTAAATTGTATACAATTTTATCTATTACCATTGACAGTGAATTTTTTAGTATGATTCTTGATTGTAATCAATCTTTATATCAATAATTTTAAGAGAAATAAATCAAAAACCAGTCATCATTACATGCATGCCCAAATTTTATATATTCCTATCATATTTTTGGATATCCTATGAGCATTTTAGATGGTGCATCCACTAGTGGGGGTAGGATTTCCATCGGGTCAGGATAGCCATTTCATGGCTACCACTATCCCCTAGTGGAATGTCGATGGCATTCAATTATTTTCTAAATTTGGATGTAGAAAAGGGCTCAACACATGTACTTTTAATGATGTTCACTCTATTGTCCATGATATATTTAATATTCTTTTTGCATTTGTATAATACTCAATAATTGCCAGATTTGCATCCACTTTGAAATTTTTTATGTTGTGTTTAATATTGTAGTAGGAGGGGCCAAAGTGAAGCCAAGGTGAAAGGGTGTGAATGACCCCATAAATGAGTTTGTTTCCCCAAGATAGTCATTTATCTTGTTCATAGATGCTTCTTTTCCCATTCCTATAATAGTCTATAATAAACCATTTCTTACCCACCTTATGATTTTGTATGTTGTTTTTTTTGTATTTTAGCTCGAGAGAAAGAGGAGCAGAGCCATGATGATGAAGGTGATAATAACCCTTGTAATGAATTTATCCCCATAAATGTGTGCATTGGATCTACTTATTCTTTTTTCCTTCATCATGCTCATAAATGTTTCTTGTTCCATATTTATTTGGATTGACATGTATATGTTAACCATTATGGCAAGACCAGGTGGAGTCAAACAAACTTGACGATGATGATAATGATTATATTCTGATATAGAGGTGAAGCAACCAAACTTGGAGGTGGAGGAACCAAAATTAGAGGTAGAGGAACCAAAACTGGAGGTGGAGGAACCAAAATTAGAGGTGGAGGAACCAAAACCTATAAGAATATTTTCTTGTTTTCAAGGATGACTTTTTTATCTATTGATTTAATCATTTTTTATGCTTACAACCTAAAAAAGATAGTTTTTTAATGATATTTTTAATGTGAATATAAGATTTTATAAATAGGTATTGCGATGTGCAATTTTCACTATTGCTTGATGCACCCATGCAACACATTTTGTGATGATAGTGGATATCCATTTTGGTCACTAGCTATATTGAACACTCATCAAATTTAAAGTCATGGTTGGTATCCTATTCTAAGGAGGCCCTAGTGTGTGCAAGTGTGGGAAAAAGAAGCCGAGGGGAAGAGAATACACTAAAGGACAAACAAAACATAAGCTATTAGATTGACTCTTAAAACATAATAGCATCAAAAAGAGGATAGGATGGAAAGATCATGGATGGTAATGGATAATGTTTACCAATTATGTAATATTATTGAGACAACCTAAAACTCTATCAATGATTAGATTATTGCATATGATTCAAGTGAAAACTTGAAATGGAGAAAGAAAACTTGCATAAGGCAAAGACAGTATTATCGAGAAATGAAGTGAGAAAGATAAAGGGTGGAGCAAGGGCAAGGTGCAGGCAATAGTGAACATCAGGTTAGATGCAATGTGTTAAATGGTTTTCATACACTAAAATTTAATTTAATTTTACATTTTTGAATATTAAATCTTATATTTATGCATCAATCACCATTAAAAAAATTTGAGATGACCCTCAGACCCATACTTGTGATGACAATGACATTAATTTAATGGAGTACCTTTCATAGAAAGGTAAAAGGGTTTGTGAGGGGACCCAAAAATTATATTGGTGATGATGATATGCCTTGCATAAGTAAAATCAATGACTATTTCCAAAACAAAATTATTATAGTTCTATTTTTCATGAATGTTAATCTAATATTCCTTATTGGTCCTTTGTAGAAGGATGCCACAAATCAATAATAAGGCCCTGAGGTTATTATTTTGTTGAGTAACAATGATGGAAATGATAATGATAATATTAGTGTCAACACCTATAACATTCACTCTTATTCATCCACATATAATTATAGTCTTCACCTTTGTGACAATGTGTAGTTGTACACCTCAAGTTGTATGTAAGCAAAAAACACCATAGTACTTGTTAATAAGGGATAAACTTGTGACAGTGTGCTGACCCCAAATAAATATTGTATTATACATATTTAGAGTGTTTTGTATGTTAATATAGAGACATTGACATTTTTTGGCATTGAGGAGGACACACTACAAAAAATGTCCAGTCAAATGCAATTTGGCCTTGGAGAATGTGCAACAATAATCAAAGGTATCCATGGTGGACATCATTTTTTATTCCATTTGGTTTCATTGAACTCTACCATTTTATATTTTGATTACATTGTATATTGTAATTTAATATATGATATGGATGAAGATGAAGTGATGCCATCTAAATCATTATGAGCCATTTCTTAGTGGTATGATATCCACTTTTTTTAAAGCAAGCCAATAAGTTTTTTCTTCATGTTGGTGTCTTATTATTTCTTTCCATCAACCGTTCTAACATTGATAATTTAAAATGCATGTGTACTCATGGCAAGGTGACAAATACTAAAATTCATTGCTCATCCACTTCAACTTTATTATCCTCAACAAGAGGTTTCATGGCCATTCCATGAACATGAATACTGCTTGGTAGTTACTACCTTAGACATGAATATATATAGTCATGATATGTATGACATGTATGAAGTGTAACGAGACATATTATTTAGACATGATATTTCAATACAAGTTTTTAAATTATGTATTGTATTATCTAATAAGTGTTTCATTTATCTATGATTTAATTAATGCTTTGGTGTTCAATATTACATTTATGATATATTGCTTGATTGTACATGGTTAAGTGATAAAATGATGTTCACATGTACTCATGAAATCATGTTGATATGTATGATATGTAATGATATAACATGTAATTTATAATGTTCACATGTTTGTACATTATTTTTTTTTGAATGTTATAAATGTCAGTAATCATATGCACATGTTCACTTATCACTATGTATGTTGAAAAGTAATCATGGTGGTATGGATTACAATATAGGATTTTATGCATGACTGATATATTTTCCCTCCACTTTTCTCATTTCTTGTCTTTATTTATTTCGTAAACTTGCACAAAACTTCATCGAATGTGTATGGAGTGTGGTTTAAGGAAGAGGAAGAGGGAACACAAAGACTACAACATTTCAATAGATCATATTGAGTATGACAGAGGTATAGATTCAAGTTATTATGTGTTTTTTTTTTATTTGTAAACATTTTAGATATCTTAGAGCTTGTGTATTATGGTTTATTATCACACCTCTTAGATAAAGTTTAGTATTATTGATGGTTAAGTTGTGATGATCTATTTTTATTTCAAAATCAAGATAAGTGTCCTTATATTATTAGGCTTCTTTTAGGTTATGTAGTTGTCAAACAACAATGTTTTCCTTTTACCTATCCTTCACCTAAGTATCATAAACTCTCAAGGCATGTCAAGTTATCTAGGTAACACTTAGATTTTTTTTTTTGTGAAAATTTCAATTTAAGGTTAGTAATGATTGTTGATACAATACTTAGTCTATTAGATGACCAATACTAATTATATATATCTTGTGAATCATCATTTAATATGTTAGTGGGGTTTTCATATTGCTATAGATGTAGATACTAAATATATATGGCAATGTTTAAGGACTCTTAAAGGATGGTTGAAGGACTGTTAGTTTGTTTTTAAGATTTTTATGTAATGGGAATTGATCTTCCATAGTAAAGGACAAGTTACTTTTCTAATTTTGAGTGTATATGTTTTATTCTTTGGTAATGTTTTTTTCTTCTCTAATTGATTCTTAAAGCATATTATTTTTCCTTGTTAATTTTTTATTCTTCTCTCACTTAAATTATTTTTTCACTTTTGTTCTATCACTAAAAAACTTTATTTTCCTACCATATCCCTTTTCTCATTTCTTGTATTTTTTTATTATTAATTTTACAAGGAGAAGTTCCAACGCTTTATCCAATGCAAAATCAACCATGTCAAAAATGTTCAAAACATTTGTTTAATCTATGAAATATATATAGATATGTATCACTAATAATTGATTTTAAATTATAGATTTCAATCATCACTCATTGATGAACCTTTACTATTGATATTTTTTATCTATCATATCAATTCATGGTTTTCCATGTACCTATTTATGAACCCATTTTTGTGTCCATTCTCCCTATTCAATAGTTTGTTGTATTTTGTGTGTTACTATGCTTGACCATAGTATGTTTACTATTCAAAAATATTACACTATATTATTACTTGGAAGGGATCAATTGTCCCCCCTCTAAATCTGCAAGTTGTGATTTGACCATAGGTAGTGTGGGGTAGTTGTTGGCCAAATTTGACCTTACAGGTCAAATTGGGGCCCCTATAGGTAAAAAATTGGTCTTTATGTGTTTTATGGGGTATATAATTTGGTAATAAGGTGTATTATATGTCATTTTTTTAAATTTAATGTCACATTAGCTTTGGTCATTAGTCATTTTAGTCCTTATATCATTTTGAGTCATTTTGAGGTCAAAATAGGGCATTTAATGAGTTGTACAGCCTCATAAGGAAGTGTGAGTATGTAATAAGGGTTATTTAACATGAAATTTATTATAATAGGTCTTAATCAACTGTAATAACTGAAAATTTGTAGGTTATTTAGAAGAAAAGGTAGTTTTCTTGAGAAAAGAGAAGAGTTTGGCACTTGTACGACCTATGAGAGAGTTTTACATGTGGGAGAAGGTTTTAATATGACTATTCATCTTTTTAAAACTAATATAAATTATTTACATGATCTATAAGTGATAAAAAGGGTAAAAACCCATTCTACCGCTTTCTTGCCTTTCTAAACATGCAGAAGTGATCAATAGGTTCATGCTTGGTACGGTCAGTGGAAGAGGTTTTAGGTCAAAAAAATTTGGGAGGCAGTAGTAAACTTAGATATATATATTCAAATATAAATATTTATAATATTTTTTAGCCATTATTTATGAATCATCCTTTACAAGCTGACTATGTTTTTCTGCTTGCCAATCTGTGCACCCTGTAGGTTTTACTCCAATTTGGATAAGTTCATACAATATAATTATTTATGTTGATTCCATAGTATGTTGAGTCTATTATTAAATTATATCCATGTTTTTTTTAATGTTTCATGATGTTTTTATATTCAAATCATCTTAATTTGTAGGAGGAAGAACTTTGTTGTGTCACAAGTAGTTTTTAACCATTTTCAAGATTTTCATGCTATATTAATGGTTTAAAAGGGTGGATATGAGTTAATTAACATGTTTTAAATTTAATATTAATATATTCACATTTAAAATTCATTCTCCAAAATAATCTTCATAGTTGTAGTCATATGCAAGAAACATAGTTAGGCAACCATGAAAGTACATTACAGGCATCTTTATAGAGGGATGTCACGTTGGAAATGGGTTTTGAAAGATTTATTTAAGGTTTTAAAACACCATATTATTCCATTCCAACATCATTATAAATATATCAAGTGATTATGAAAGCACATTCCTTGAATGCATGGACCATTTCACTGTCTGCATGCATACCTTTCAAAGTGCATCTATAGGTGTTCAAAAGGAAAATATCACATTGAATAGAGGTTTATAAGATTTTATTAAAGATATTAATGAATATAAACACATTTTTGTATGAATTTAAAATATTATAGGTCTTCCAATGGGGTCAAAACTTGCACATTATCCACTTTCTCCTTTACTGCCTGTATACATTGAATGACCATTTACAGGCAGCCTAACAAAGAGCAAAAGAACCATTTTGAAGTGTTAAATAGATGATGAAACTGAAATTTTGGGTCCTAGTGTTCAATAAAACTCCAATTAAAACCTATTTTAAATTTTAAATGATCAAATGGAAGTTGAAAACCATGCTAAAGGGTTAATTGAATGTGTTTAGGATTGTTTTCCCTAAAAATGCAAAATAAAGGCCTAGGCCCTCTTGTCAAGACTATGTAGCAAGGTTATCAATATTTTTATGAAATATATGTGAAAATATATTATAGTATCCACATATTAAAATAGATCTAAATTTTTTTAAAGATAAATTATCAATGGAGATTGGTTTTTGGAGGCCCCAAAATTGCCATTTAGACACTGAATTGCTTCAATATTATCTACAAGATTAGAAGCTTTGAAGGACCTTTGTGCTCTAATTTGGTAGCCTAAACCATGTCATCATTTTTGAGGAGTTAAAATTAGTTTAATGGAGTAATTTTAATCTAAAATACACTTAATGATAATGATGCATTGTGGTTTGCTTCCTATAAACACCTTCCATCTGTACAAAGGCTGGTGAGCACCTACAGCTAGCCAAAGGTAAAGTTTGGAAAGGTGTCCCTTTATTGTGAACTTAGAGAATATTAATATAGAGTATAGTGTCAATTTTTTGTAACATTAATACCAAAATTATAATTTATTATATGTATTTTTTACCCTATAAACACCTTCAAATGACCCTTCATTTTAAAATGAGCACCTATAGCCAACTTTGTTTGACTGTATGCAACAATGAGCTAGAGGGAGATGTTCCTTGGTGATTGGTATATTCTAAATATGATATAATAGGTTAAAATAATGTAAAATTATATTTTTATATTTTAAATGGACTTATAATCATGGAATTCAAGCTAAATTATACAAGTACACAAAATAGGTCAACATAGTCAAAAAAATTTACATATAGTCTAGGTTAGGCAAGAGCATATGGAGACATGTGAGAGGTTGGATAGATGAATTAAGGTTATAAAAATTAATAACATTTAAAAAATACTCATGAAACCATTATGATTCATTTTTAGTAGAGAAAGGGTTTTTCAAAAGCAATATACAGTCAATATATGTTTATCATACACACTATCCACCTTTTGCATGGTCCATTTTAAAGATTAGGAGAATTGGAAGGTTTATTAACATTAAAAAAGGATAAAAATTGGTACATATCATATACATAACTTTAAAAACCCTCTAAAATCTTCACCTTATCTAAGAAAACAAAGGGAGTTCCCTTTGTCTTGTCTCAGACAGAGAGCACTCCTTTGTGAACAAAACTGGTGGGTTTTGGGGAAAACGAGATGAAGAATGACCAAAGAGATGTTTTGAAATGCAAAGGATGTGTGTGAAGTGGGAATAAATCTAATAAAACATGATTAATATTTCACAAAATGGGAAAACCCAACAAGATGGCTTGGGTGGCTAGGTTTGCAAGTATGCCTAAAAGGTAGAGTTTTGTTTTAGTGTCCAAATGGGAGGTTAGTGTTATTTCTAGGCTTAGATATGAATTTTAAATAATTTGGACATGTTTTTATGGTGAATTTATATTTTTTAAATATTTTATAGTGTAGTTTAATCCATAAAAATTCATTTTGGGATTTAAGGTGCAGATAGGCTACAAGACCAAACATTAGGCCTAGTGATCAAACAAGGAGTCATCTTCATTTATAACGTTAAGTAAAAATATAATTGGATTGTATATAATACTTAAAATTGTATAGGAAACACAAGGAAGTCATCTTTTGGCTCAAAGGAAGCATTAATCATGTGCAAAACAAAAGAAGAGCTTGATATGCTAAGTTGAAGTGCTCATATCTTCTTGGAGGATTTTCATCAAGGCCAGAGGATTTTTATAAAGTTATTGGGTGTCCTAAACATCACATTAGTGTAATTTTTATGCAACTCTAACGTCATAACTTTATGAACAAACCTTAAGGACAAAAATTACCTAAAACCCTTGCAAACCCTTAGTTAAGACCTGATGGATAAAATGAGGATGTAAAGCTGATAAAATGAAATGTTTTGTATATAATAGTTATTGGAAATTTTATATTACTCTCTAAATCTCTTCCCCACCCTTTTGAGTTGTACAAAATTATATGAATAGGGTATAAAATTAGGTACTTTTGACTATTTTATGTGTTTTGTAGGTTCTAGAAGGAGTCTGAAGATGAAATAAAATTTTTGGAAAATATTAGGACTTTTAATGATTTAATATTTTAATTTTATTCCTTTAAAAATATCCTAAGTGCCTCAACTAGATGCTTCATCTCAACTAGTAAAAACTGGCATAATGACCAAGCTAGTGAGAAGGATGGAAAACTTCAAGTGAGCTGATTTTAAGGTGTCCCTAATGCCTATAATGACATGGATGGTATTTATATGTATCATACACTATATACCATGTATTTTCATGGAAAATTTATGCCTTTTTGGAGGCCAAGAGTGCAGGGTGCATGAAGGAAGAGTTTTATAGACTGTAGATGATGATGGTTCATTCCCAGATGATTCTAGATGACTATACCTATAAAAAAATGCATGGAGAGGAATTTATGTAACCTTTCCCATTCATTAAAATAATAATACCTATACCTAATCATTTTTGGGATGTTCAAATAGGTCCAAATCATGAAGGCAGTTTTTTGAGCTAGAATGAGAACTTTCATGCCACTTTGCAAGAGTTTCATGACTTGGAGAGCCACTTTTTATTTTTGACCTTGAATATTTCATCCCAAATCCTTTTATCATTAAAAATTAACTCCTTTTATCATGTTTTAAAGTTTCCTTATGACCCTTGGACTTCTCTCTTCTCTTCTCTCTCTCAAGTTCTATAAGAACTAGCCATTTTGGCCATTATAACTTATGTTTCACTAGAGTATGGTGAAGCCCTAATCATTTTCATACCATTTGATCAATAATTATTATTATTTTTACCTCTTCATGACTGTTCATAGTGTGTTATACTTGGATTATTTATTTTTATTAAGTGATAACTCTTATTTCCTTAGCATGTTGTTTCATTCTTTCATTCTATTTGCAATTGAAAAGCTTTTTATTGCAAGGAATGTGAAGTATTCTAGGAAGTTTCAAGGTTGAGTGATTTATTCTATTCAATAGTGCCATTAAAGGCCTCTTTTATATTCATCCTATTCTAAGCAGTCATCTATAAATCACAATGTAATATTGGTGTGAGAAGATGCAGATTGAAGAAGTGTATGTTTGGTTAGTCTCTTGGTTTCATGTGTAAAATATGAAGCTAGTTAGAAGTCATCATTTTATTTGGTGTATCACCTCCCTTAGGACAGTTTTCTTTCAATTTTCTCTTTCCCTTTTCCCCCTAAATTTTAGGTTTAGTAGTGATCCAAAGTGGTACATCAAGGGAACTACCCCTACTTAGAGATTCACCTCATCCTTAGGCTACCCACAAGCCTAAAGGTGTTTCAATTGTGCCACTTGGATGAGGAGAGTTGAGACATCTCCTAAAAGGGTGTAAATCCAAGTGATAATAGTAGTGATTGATCCTTGAGATTTAATAGCTTTAAAAAATTAGTAATGTTTATTTTTTCTTATTTTTTGCATTTCATTTTGATATCTTTTTAGCATAATATTATAGACTTGTAGTTTCCTTCTGAAAGTCTTGATCTTTATTTTGTAATCTTTCTGAGGAGGGAATTATCATTTTGACTTCAAAAATATTTAGATTTTCTTTATTTTTCTTCTCTCATGCTATATGGTTTAGATGTTTCTTGAGGTTTTGTGCTTTCTAGGTGTTTCTTGGATTTAATCATGCATTTATTGACCTATCTTTTGTTTTATTAGTTCATCCTTATACTTTTAAAATACATTATGAAAGGAAGTTATGGATTCCAAATTAAGTATAATTAAGAGGTGTATAGTCTAAATGAGAATATTTCATGGGGTTGGGGAAACATATGTAAAAATAGTGATTATTGATATTGAAAAATATTGGTGCCTAAAGAGATCTATACAAATCAAATGAAGACTAACAAATAATATTTCTTGATCCACCACCAAAAATAAATAATGCAAAAATTTAATTTTATTGATAATTATTAGTTCATAATGCAAAAATTTCAATGTTATATTACAAATATAAGGATATGATACCTCCCTATTATACATTTCTCATAATGTCATTCAAATCAATGCTTGATGATGTTCTTGCATAGAATCTAATCCACATTGGTTTTCAACTTCTCAAGAATGAGATCATAGCAACATGTAATTGTTGTAAATATTAGGCCTAAATATTATAACTTGTCAATTATCTACTTGTTGGTATATGTTTATGAATGAGTATCAATTTGACAAATATTTGTTTATGTTATTCTCCCCCATCAAGGATAAATTTCTAATTCTAAAATTTTCCAATAACAGGTTTTGATCTATAAAAAAATTTCTATTATTTTGTTTAAAATACTTTAGATATTATATATTCCAATTAATCTAATGTATATTGTCTATTTGGCATTAGTTTTTACAGAGGCTTTTATCTATCATTGTGGATACCAAAATGTGCATTTTAAAAATTTATGTATGTTTAGAAAGAGAACATTCCTTGTACGACTTTGTTATTTTTTAAGTTACTTTTTTGGGTATTTTGAAAAAATATTACTAACATGCATAAATTAAGATGGGGTTGTAAGAAAACTGGTAACAATTTCTACCTAGAAAATTGTGGTAACAAGCTATACTCATGACAGATCTATCTTATCTATTAGGTTAAATACCCTTAATGAAGGATGGTAAATCTTAAGTTTCAAATAGAATATGGATTTCCATAACTATTTATATTATATAGTCAAACATAGCTTGTAAGCTTGGCTATCATTTTGGGAACAACTAAAATGTTCTCAACTTACTAAAATCATTTGGATATTCATTATCATATTTTGCATACATTTGGAAATATACATTAACAGTAAGTTTAGTTTTTTTGGATATATACACTATTTATGGTGGCATGTCTCATTTACCTGTTTTACTAATCATAAATCTAGAAATAATGGTATTAAAGGAATGTTGATTGTATGATGATTTATTCTTTTTTACAAGTTATGTAATGAATAATAAATACATAATAAATTCCAATGAATGAATTATATTTGACATATCCTAATTCACATAATTTACATATGCTATAAACTTGTAATGTTTTATTTTGGTTATGTAGTTTACATTTTGATTGATTGTCCTAATTCACTTAGTCTTGTATTTTAGTAGGAGTCCCTAAAAACAAATATGATAATGTAGTTGGTGAAATGATAGATGATGTGGAATAAATTATTATGAGGATGATATGCGAAGGTGTTATGTTAGTAGAAGATCATCTTGGCATTAATTTCTCACTGACATTACTAAAAAATGGTTCTTTCACTAGGGAAAATTAGTTTTTGTTCAACCTTATTTAAAGTGCAATGAGAATCATTCAGAAGTTGGAGAGTGAAATGGATAAGAACAAAAAAGTCTTTAATAATTTGTCTATGGAGAGAGAGGAATTACATCATAAAAAATATTGAACTTAGGGGTGATAAGATGGAACTTGAAATAAAGTGTGTTAATCTTAATATTGCCATTACATACACTAAAACACTTTGTGACTATAGAGGAGAGATAGTCAAGGCCTTGAAAATAAAGAATTATGGAATGATTTCCTTATATGAATAAAAGATACAAAATTTGAATGCAAAATGTGTCAGGATCTGGAGCAAACACAGCTCTGATACCACTTGATAGGACCTAGGCTCACAAAGCTCTAACACCAATTGTCAGGATTAAGAGCACAATTGATTACCTTTGTATAAAAAAATAAACACGGAATTTAACCAGAATAATAAGTAACTAGAAATCAAAAATAGCACAGAATATGAGAGACAATACACAATTGTATTCAAATCATCTAGAAGGAAATATAATAAAGAGATCACACTCTTCCCACACCTCTTGGGCATACCAGTAATCTTCCCTCAAGAGTTCTCTCTCTCAATTACAAACCAATCAACTCAAACACAGAGTTATTGTTTCAACCAGTCAGTAACAATACTGCCAGTACACCAAGTACTCAAAGTACTCCAAGTAGATCTCCCTGATCTTGCTCCTTGTTGTGTTGCAGATCTTCTTTGACCTTGCACACACACACACACACACACACACACACACACACACACACACACACACACACACACACACACACACACACACACACACACACACACACACACACACACACACACCTGTAGATCAATTGATCTTACTTACCATGTAGATCTACCCTGATCTTGCACACCTGTAGATCAACCTGGTCTTGTACACCTGCCAACCTAGATCTTACACTTGAGAAGAACCCTTGTCCTTGCCTCACCAAGTCCTTATGATTCTCCCTTGGATAAAACCCTTCTGATTCTACAAATTACAATACAGCCCCATGAGTCTGTTATATATATCCCATACAAACAATAATTAGACTTCCTAATTATAATAATTAGAAATGCAACTCCAAGACTAAAATTAGTCTTTACATGCAAATTGGTCGTTCAACAAACTAACTATTCATGTAACTAACAGTTTTGGAATGCACAGGCGACCGACGTCAGTCCCTGTCTGTCTAGAGATGACCGACATCAGTCAATCTATGACCGATGTCGGTAGCTTCCTGTCCACTACTAGCCGACATCAATTGGCCTGACTGACGTTGGTTGCTGTGACACTCAGCTACCTCCTCCATGTTTGCATCAGTGAAGCTTTAAGCTCCACAACCTAACAATCTCCCACTTGGAGATAAATAGCTGCACCTATACCTATACCTGTACATCATCTAATTTGTTTCCTAACTTGTATCCATTTTCAAGTTCAATCTTGAAGACCAACCACCACACATCTTGTGGTGTTATGCCTGTCATCCAAGTCCCCTGCCACATCTGAATATACATACCCATGTAGAGAAGTCCTTGACCCTACATCACATGTATACCTATTGTTGGTCCCTCTCAGATACCTGAGAATCCACTGAACTACTTTCCAGTGCTCCTTTCCTGGATTGGCCACAAACTCACTGACAGCTCCCACTGCTTGGGAAACATCAGGTCTAGTACAGATGTACTTAACCTCATCATGTGAATTGGGACACTATTCTGTGAATTGTCCATCCATAGGTGTGCTAACCAATTCTGCATCATACATAACGAACCTCGCCACTACCTTATTCACACAATCATCTTGAGACAACATCAACCTGTGAGCTTCCCTATCTTTAGGAATACTCATGCCAAAGAATTTTGCTGCTCCCAAATTCTTCATGACATACCTCTGAACTTACTTTACCTTTAGCTCAGCAACTCCCTGCATGTGTGACCCTGCAACAAGCATACACACTACATACAGTAACAAGATAATGTAGCTAATATTATCCAACTTGGTAAAGAAAACACAATGGTCACATTGACATTGACTAAAGCCATGTTTTTTCATACACCTATCAAACCTCTATTGTCCTGCAGCTTGCTCAAGACCATATAATCTGGTCTTCTATCTCACATGTCCATTCTCTCCTTTCTTTAACCTAGGAATCCATTTGTCTTTCAGTGCTTTCTTTTTGGCTAGCAACTCTACCAAATCTCCCATTTGGTTCTCTTCAGAGGAATCCACTTCCTCATTCATGCCATGCTCCCACTATTTCCTGGATTCTACCTACTCTACCTCTTTAAAACTTCCTAGTTCTTGACCATTAGTGAGCAACAAGTAGTGTAAAGAAGGTGAATAACAAATTTGAGGCTTACTTACCCTTTTAGTCCTCCTTATGGGCATTTGAGACTCCTTGACAGCTTGTTATCAGCCCATAATTGATTCTCTAGTCGACCCTAGTCTGCACCCGACCGATGTCAAATCTTCCTAATCACCGATGCCGGTTCCTTGACCGACGTCAGTGTCCACCTAGTCATCAACATCGGTACCATGACCGACATTGATCTCCACCTACCTGACACCACCGAATCTGGTCTACACATGACCGATGTCGATACCTATCTGTTTGACGTTGATTCCACCTGATCAATGTCGGTAACTATGTTTTCCTATGAGTGATGACTTTTTACCCATGAGCTTACCTTGGATCATAACCCTGTCTAAACTGCCCTACTCAGTTTTATTCAACCTCCCTAGCTAATCACTGTCCATCATCTCCTCCATGAACACCAAGGCTTTCTAGTTCTTAAGTTTGTCAAAGACATCAGACTTCCTCTTAAGAACATGCATCCCCTTCTTACTCATGTGACCAAGCCTACAAATCCACATCTTTGCAGCAGAAGGAGAATCAGTAATACAAGTAGATAGATAAAGAATACCTACTTTCTTACCACATGCTAATTCAAGTGCATCCGCTGTGAGAGTTACTGTGCACCTCTCATCACCCAACTTTCCTATAGAAATTAGACTCTTCTTTAGGACTGGGACCTGCATGACATCCTTCAACATCCATGTGTTGGTCGTCTACAATTTCAGCCACGCTTCCCCTTTGCCAACAATTTGACAAGGCTCACCAACCCCTAAATAAATCTTTCCAAAGTCTCCAAGGACATTAACATGGAAAAATACTCTATTTAGGATTGCATGGAAAGAGGCAACAGAATCTATAAACCAAGATTCTACTTTATCCAAGGAACATATAAGAGTAACCCGTGCAACAATACCTGCAACATATGCTTCTTTATTTCCTTCATGTTGATCTTCTACCGACCAACAATCTTTCTTTACCTTCTCTTTCTTTCCATAATTTTGTAATTGAGAATTCTTGCCATTGAATTCCTCCTTTCTTAGTGTACTTTCTTCTGTCATTGCTTTACTCCCACTCAATCAAAAACCCCTGAGAGTGACCTATAATCAACAAAAACTTAACACGCTCTGAAACCAAGGTGTTAGTGAACCTCGCTCTGAGAACCTACAACCTCACTCTGATACCACTTGATAGTGGTATCACTTGGTGAACCAGCAACCTGGCTCTAATACCACTTGTCAGGATCTGGAGCAAACACAACTCTAATACCACTTGATAGGACCTAGGCTCACAAAGCTCTGACACCAATTGTCAGGATTAAGAGCACAATTGATTACCTTTGCATAAATAACTAAACATGGAATTTAACCAGAATAATAAGTAACTAGAAATTAGAAATAGCATAGAATATGAGAGACAATACACAATTGTATTAAAATCATCCAGAAGGAAATACAATAAAGAGATCACACTCTTCCCACACCTCTTGGGTGTACCAATAATCTTCCCTCAAGAGTTCTCTCTCTCAATTACAAACCAATCAACTCAAACACAGAGTTGTTTTTTCAACCAGTCAGTAACAATATTGCTAGTACACCAAGTACTCAAAGTACTCCAAGTAGATCTCCCTAATCTTGCTCCTTGTTGTGTTGCAGATCTCCTTTGACCTTGCTACCCCATAGATCTCCTTTGACCTTGCACACACACACACACACACCTACAGATCAACTGATCTTACTTACCATGTATATCTACCCTGATCTTGCACACTTGCAGATCAACCTGGTCTTGCACACCTGCCGACCTAGATCTTACACTTAGGAAGAACCCTTGTCCTTACCTGACCAAGTCCTTATGATTCTCCTTTGGATAGAACCCTTCTGATTCTAAAAATTACAATACAACCCCATGAGTCTATTATATAGATCCCATACAAACAATAATTAGACTTCCTAATTACAATAATTAGAAACGCAACTCCAAGACTAAAATTAGTCTTTACATGCAAACTGGCTATTCAACAAACTAACTATTCATGTAACTAATAGTTCTAAAACACACAGGCGACCGACGTCAATCCCTATCTATTTGGAGATGACCGAGGTCAGCTGATCTATGACCAATGTTGGCAACTTCCTGTCCACTACTAGCCAATGTCAGTTGGCCTGACCGACGTTGGTTGCTATGACACTCAGCTACCTCCTCCATGTTTGCATCAGTGAAGCTTTTAGCTCCACAACCTAACAAAATGATAAATCATGTACGGGTAAGTACACCATATGAGTCAAAGGACCAGTGCCATTCTAGAGATGAAAAATGATAATAAGTCATGCATTATGTGGAATTTAAGGAAAATACTAAGACAAGTGAATGACATGAGTGCTTGGTGTATTATAGCATATTACATTTCTACACTAACAATATTAGTTTGACTATGGCATTAAAAATTATATTTTTTATGCTATTATATTTTTTATGACTAGAGTAGTGATGGTCAACTTTCATAAAGGATTATTTCTAAGGTCCTAAACAATATTACACTTTATCCTGACTGTCATTAATCCTAATGGTTATGATACAAGGTGTTGACCTATAATTGATTGTCATAGATAAAAATTATCTTTTACAAAGATTGATTTATTTCATTGAATGAAAATCCCAATCAAAATACTTATGTGTATGTTTTTTGTATAATTTCATACATTCATGGACAAATTCTACAAGTGATCTTAAATGATATAATTGTTACTATCTAAATGGAAAAAAAATTACTATATAAATGATATGGTATTTTATCTAAGATCTTACACAACCCAATATAACTCCCTATATGTTGATATCATTTTCAATTTATAGCTTCAAGTTGAGAATGATATCATTTTATCTACAAAGCTTATGAAGAGCACACTAGTTATTTGAGCTTCACAATCAATGTAAGTTATAGGTCACACAATAAAAGGCTAATAGCTTTTGGTTTCATCATTGTTAGTAACAATGCTAAAAGACTAATCACTCTCACTTAATTTTATATTTGTACCTTTTTCATTGATTTCCAATAGTGATAGTATGGTATAATTTTTTTTAGGTATTTGAATATTGTCTAATTTATTGATTATGTAACATTATATAACATTTGATTGAGTTGATCAACATTTATATGTAATTGATTGACCTGAAAACATCCAAATTTTATATTACATACTTATTTTTTTTAATTCTATAGATATCAAAATCTAATGAATTAATAAAACTATAAAGAATCCATTTATATATTACTTTTTTTACCTTAATTATATAAAATTATTAAAATTTTGGTGGTTGAAGACCTTTGAAATAGAACTTGGAGTTTTGAATAAAAGTAAAAATCTTGATATGACTTTGATGACAAGTGTTTTTTTTTGTGTTGGACCCAAATTTGGCAATAAAATGTTCTAAGTATTTTGGTAACATGTCATGGTAACAAAAGGGCACAAGAATAACATAGAGGACCTAGGCTCAGATAGATAATGGTATGAAATAAGATGGCATAGAAGAGTGAAAGGTTAAAGAAAAATGCAGAAGACCTTACTGCATAAAGGAGAGTCCTGAAAGATAAGAAAGTATAGAGTTAGGAACACAAAGAGTAAGACTCAAAGTAGTAAAATACTAGGACAAGAGTATATGAAGTGGAGGTGGTTACAAAGTGGTTCATAGAAGTATCAGTGATTAATGAGAATGCAAAACTAACATTAGTCCACGAAAGAAGAGGAATAGAAACACAAAGATCCAACATAGAGAGGGTATATACGGGTTATTGGGCTCGATTCAAAAGGGACTTAATTGTAATGACTCTCCATGAATTCTTATTTGAAATGGTTATTGTCTTGTCATCTTTTATGTATTAATGTTACAACCTTAGAAAGGGGTTCACTTTTGTATAAATAGCCTTCTCTCTTTGCTTAGAGGGGGTTCTTTTTATTATTAATATTGTTATTATTATCACTATTAATGCAAGGATCTACAGAACATGTATTAAATGAAGCACGTGTATAATATTATCAATTTAATTAATGGAACTAATATTTGTTTGATCTTCAACATGTTGAATTTATCTGGCATTAAATTTGGTTTATGATACTAGTTATATGTAATGTGTAAATTCATCAAATGAATAAATATAGAGTAATGATAGTAATAATAATGGATAATGTAGTAACTCAAGCACCTAAGTAATATTCTTATAACCACCATCACATAATAGAATCTATGGGGACCGGTACCTACTACATGTCTTTGGTGAGCAAGTGAGGTTACCCCTCACATGATATGTCAAAAAAAACACTTTTTGGTACCTTCCTCATATTAAGCACACAACTAATACTTAGTTTTCAAAGCTAAGGAAAAATACCCAACATTTTGGTTTCATTTTTGGGACCCATTATACTTGTTATCATGATGGTAGAAAAATGCTCGAATGACTATCTTTAGAAAATGTTAAGCACTGGATTGCTACTATAGAAGATAAATTTTTGATCTAGTATCTTGAACCAAGAGATTTGGTGTGCATATGGATAGAGCATCACCTATATCACTCTTTGTATAAAACATTTTTTGTAGAGTTGTCCATTCACTTACATGATTAGATTTCAATGTATGTGCAAGATCACTCAATATATTATGGACAGAATGATTCTTGGTTAGTAGAACATCAAAAAACCTTAGCTAAGTTGGAAACTGATTGGATAGGTGTCTGGTGAAAGGGAATGCTTAATAGTTATATTCTAGAATAAACAGTCTTTACATATTCTTGTCCAGAAGAAGCACGATTCAATTTTATGAGGGAACCACATGGGAGGTACCTCAAGAAATTTTATTTAGATATTAATAATCTTATGATTGATTCTAAGATTGAGAAATTCCCCATGGATGGATAAATCCTTATTACATGAGCAATGCAACTAGGGGAAAATAGAAGGATATGCATCAGTATAGGATTAGTAGTTTAGCATGAAATTTAGATAGAAATAATTATAGAAGCATATGTATGATGAATCCAAACATAAGGATATGAGAGGCAATGATCTTAGAGGTAGATGGGAGGATATTGGAAGTATCTTGAGAATATTCAAGAGGGTGGAAAGGCATGGTGAGTGTTCCTTTCCATGGATTCATGGCCTTCATTGGCATAACTACATGTAAAATAAGAAAGATAAATATTGATAGTAGAACCCAATGCAAATAGACCCAATCCCTCACCATAGTGCTTAAACATGCTTTTGAGTTTGACAAAATTCTTGTTAGAAATTAGGATACTAGATGCACAAATTACAATTGAATCTAAAACTAAAATCATAGAGGAGTCTCTAAAAGTGTAAGATCAAGTCAAAAATCTATCATTGGTTTCTAATTTTCTATTACAACCATGCCCTATGGATCACCTCAAAGTACCAAGTGGACCTAATGTAAGTAGTGGAAAAACTATAGGCCCAACCACATCTAATCAACCTTCCTTGGCACCCACTATTTTTGGTGTACCTATTATTATAGGAGGCATGGGACAAAGTATTATTAGTGGTTCTATTGGAGAAGGATTAGGTGGTGGAATTGGAGGTATTATTGGACCTCCCCCATAGGGACCAAGAGTAACTAGAAGAGCACCATAACAAGGTCCACTACAACCACCCAGTGTGCCTATAGTCTATTAAATGATGATGCTTCATCTACCTAAATATCAAGGTGTTGAAAATGTGATGGAACATGTTCACAAGTGTGAAATAATTTGGAGATCATGGGGTATCACTTATTTAGAATGAAAGGCCACTCAATTTGTCACTACTTTATTGGATCATATGTAAAAATGATACCACAAATTTGGCTCTTAAAAATTAGTTATGAATTATTAATTATTAAAGGTTGATTTTCTCCAATAATTTGATATCCCAAATTTTGAGAAATAAAGTATTGTTGCCTTTAAATATATCAAGCACAAGCTCGTTGAGAGTGTGTGCATTTATGATGGATTTTTCAAAACACTTCTATCAAAATTATCATTTGAGATTAGCCCAATGTAGTATCCTTAATGGTTTGTGGGAGGATTGCTACTCCCTTTCTAATTAACCTTATCCCACAAGACTTTCATTAAACTGTGTGAAGCACTAGAAGCCACTCTCTATGCTAAATTTATGGGAAGTATAGATACAAGGATCAACTTGTAATCACCTAAAATTGGTAATTGGATACTAAGAGTGTTACTTGAGTTAGCTTATTCCTATATTGGCCATAGACCTAACCTAGAGCCTTAGACACACTTTTCCAATAATTGTACAAACTATATACATCTATAATTATCCAAAACACAGTCCTAGGATAACTTTCTCAAATCTCAACCCAACTTGCCCAATAGTCTACCATGTGGATATTAGTGAAACATTTGGTATACTACAACTACATGCTGTTAGTCTCCCCAAATTGGATCTATTGTCCTTAGCCCTAACTCTCCTAAATGGATACTTTTTCAAATGTGTGCCCCTATGAAGGTCAGCCTAAACACATTTTCTTATTCACATAAGCTACAGATCTCTATAAATACAAGTATAATTTTTTGTTTTTTAGATAACCTAGCTAAATTAAATCAATTTAATATTAGGGTTTTAATTTATTTTTAATATAATTTAAATTAGTGTAAACAAACCCTAGATTCAAAAATCCTAACCTGAGATAACTCTAGGGTTCACATTTATAGCACTTACCAAGTCTCAATTTATACCTTGCTACCATGATTATCATGATAGAATCCATATTTCACTTCATGGTACAAAGCTTGGTGCTTTACTTAACATGTTCATCACTAAATATTTGTATAAAAGTACACATATATGTTACTCCTATCAAGGATTCAGTTTGAGATAAGCTTGTCTTACATATTGGCCCTCCATCATGTGAGCCCCATTTTTATGTAGATCATTATTATATGGCTCAGTTTGCATTACCTCCAGTTACTACTAGATGATATAGGAATCCTTTTGATCCTCTTCCACCTAGATAACTTGATTATCTATGCTCCCATCTTACCTCTACCATTCACCCCAAGAAAATAGTAGATCCTACAGTTCAAGCTACACTAGGTAGAATAGGGTTCCTCCTCAGCCTATATAGGAGCAATGTAACCCTACCATCCCTCTTCATCCCCAAGACACTACAATAGCACCCAGATATCAGTAAAGAGAATTTGATATAGTGGATCAATTGATAAATACACTAACTAAAATATCTATATTACAATTACTTCAAAAATCAATAATCATTAAAGATATTATGTTTCAAATAATTAATCACACATTGTGCCTCACAATACCGATCCATACTTTTTACATATATCATGAATGCTATCAAAGATTTAGAGGATGTGATATATTTTTCCAATGAGGATTTACCTTCAAAATTAGTAATTGATCATAATTTACCACTTTTTATTCAAGCTCAAATGAACAACAAAGCTGTTAAATGAGTTCTCATTGACAGTTGTTCAGGACTCAATATATGTAACCTCACATTTTTTTCAAACCATGGGGGTTGATATAGAATCTATTCAAAAAACATACAAGAACATTTGAGGGTTTTATGACATTCTTAGACACACATTGGGATCAATCACATTGGATATTGCAGTGGGACCAAAGACATTATCTACACACTTTGAGGTGATGATAAACCATTTCCATTATAATTTTCTACTCGAGAGACCTTGGATACATGATATGGAGGTTGTACCTTCCACTCTTCACAAATGTGTTAATTTTTTGTATGATAGATACCTATACACATGTCCAATAGATAATCAACCATTTACATATTATAGGGTCACTGAGCCTCCTACACCGATTACATCATCAGGTGAGACACTTCATATTCTCATTGAACCCCATCCTCATAGGATTCACATTGGATAGATACATAATTATGATGTGGGGGAGTCTAGTAATACTATTCATATACTACCTTCATAGATTCCTATAGTACAAACACCTTCATCGATGATAGAGGACTAGCCTCTCCCAACATATTTACCTTCCCTAATGATATAGGAATAACCTCTCATTGTATAGACATCCTCATCCAAGATAGATGATGAGATTATCATAGCCTAGTTACCACTACTTGTCAATTCAAAATAGGATTGCATTTATAATTCTAACATAGATTCATAGACCACTACAGAGGATGATCAACCACCTATAGACATCAATGACTATTTATGTGGATTGAGCTTTACACTAGTGTGCCCAAGAGAGTACACTGATAATTCAAATGTACTTATACCTCTCTCTACACCAATAGACTCACTTGTTCAAGATTATATAGTTATGTAATCCCATACTAACCTAAAGTTAGTATCAAATCTCATGATCCATTCAGTACATATGATCAAATATATGGATACTGATTTAGTCATATAGATTCAGGTAGGCATTTCACAAGACACACCACACTAGATCTTATAGCTATTACTTGATAGAGGATTGATGATACTACCCATATTCTAACACATATCAAATAGAAAATTATCAATAAAGGGAAACCATTTTGCCACTTCCATAGACTCACAAGACATGATACAAACACATGCTTGACACTGAAACATAAACTAAATAAATTTAAGGCTAAGGGCACATTCCAAATCATATAGGCTCCACCTCCATAAGCACCACCACCACTACTGATATGAGCACCATGATAAATTCATCATCAACATAGATATTCATGACATTATCATCCATTGACTATACAAATATTTATAGTAGATATATATCTTAGCCATGTGGTTATAGATGAGGATTCTAAACCTAATACTTACACTTTGGGATTTTTACACCACATTGGTTATTAAGAGAGAAATCTACAACATATTATACACTATCAAGACTCCATCAAACATATTATATTACCAGTTATATGAGGCCCTAAGGTGGACAATAAATTATTTTTAATTTTGAGTAGAGACACTCATATACAAGTTACGCTTGGTAGTACATGGTTATAGGAAATGGATGCCATAGTTTATCAGTTAGATAGATGCTTGAATTTCACTCATGATGGACACATGGTTCACATTTTAAATTATGACATATATGAGAACCATAGGTTTCACATAAATACTCCATGGTCTAATGTAGTTTACCCTAGGACTGCATGAGAGGCATTTTACATAGTTGAGCATCATGCCATTTGGATTCACAGACTCCAAACTCATGCCAAAGATAAGGCTCAACTAATACATATAGATTGGTATGATGATCATTAGTAAAATTACTTATTTAATATTGGAGGGGCTTAGTGTCCAACACTTGATGATCTTCCTCTAGATCCACTAGTTGATTATCCACAACTAATGGATGTGATCTTGGGTCTATAGAGGCATTACACTTTGCTTGTATATTGTTTCATTTATGTTTATAGTATTCACTTATACTACTTTGTTCCTTTACATAGTTTATTTTTATTTGATTATACATAGCTTATACTCAGAAAACACAAAAATAATATAACATGTCAAAATATAAAAAATAATCAAATATTTAGAAAATAATAAATTTACAAATTATATACATTATTATGTTTACATTTTTACTAATTTCTATGTATTATATATTGCTAGATATCCTAGTATAGTTAATTTTATCATACACATATGCTTCACTTATTCTTGTTAAGTGCTTATAGATTACATACAGGATTCTAGTCCACTACACTGATCTATACTTGATAGCATCTTCCCATTGAGGGCATATACATCGATATGGGTTTATATATTTGATATATTCTCCCACTCATGGGCATCTCATACACAATTGTTACTACCATATTTTATCTTTACATGCAATACATTCTAGTTTATGCATTGATATATCTTGACGTTGATCATTACTACTCATTACTCAATTTTTTTTATCAACTATCACTAGTTACACTCAGTATCCTTGCATCCTAGAATCTACATAGATTTGTACTACATAATTATGCATATTTTCATTTCTATTTTTCCTAGATTAGATTTGATTATGTTCTTATGCTTCTTCCATCTTTGGGGTAATTTGAATATGCCATTATTATTTGACTATGCCACTTCTTTGTTTGTATACCTTGGTCATGTGCCAATGTCCCTTGTGTGTGATTTTCCTACTTATATATGTGGATATTTGAACATGTTCTTCTATGTGTCTCTAATACAAATTACTTGTTGCTTACGTATACAGATATTTGAACATGTCCTTGTATATTTCTCATTCACAAATTTAGTGGCATGTGCTCATGTCCCTTGTATTGTGTCCCCTTAGCCTAATTTTGTGTGCCTAATTTGCTTATATGTATGTCTCATTATATGTTTATACACCATGACAACTCTATTTTATTGTTACACACACACACACACAAGTTTTTGATGTCATGAGGGACCTCATGTATCTACCCTTCCTACTTGGGAGCCATGATGGACATCATGCCCCATCCCCATACGTAGTTACTCAGATTTTCTATTATACACATTGGTTACATTTATCTTGACACCCTTGTGCAATGTTATATTATAACATACATCATACATTACTTAATCATTCTCAAATATATTTAAATCCTGATGTTATGTTTGTACATTGTATTGGAATATCATACACATGCTCTAGCTAACACATTTTTTAGAGCTAATTTTTTTAGGACAATTCTTACATAGGTTTTAAAACTACCCTAAAAAAAGTCTATTTTATAAGGGTTTGTCATAGAGATTAGGCTCCTACTTTGTTATTCATAGATAAATTTTAGTACACCAACTCAAACACAAAAAATAATAAAGGCCCAGAAGTCAATTTAGATCACTTAGAATTAAGACTAGGTAGACATTAGCACCTAAATTATGACACTAGTACCATAGGGAACTACTATCTACTATAGGGTGCTAATATCTAGTAGCCCTATCTTCAGGATAGTCTAGATTAGATAGACTAGTACATAAATTACAATACAAAATTGTACATATATAATCATAGGTTTGACAATTATGTTTAGATTTTACTCAAATAAATTCATTATATCTCAAATTCATACTAGTTTCTTAGATTTTGGGGCATCATACATGGCATGATCACTCCCACATTCAGTTCAGACACATAGATTTAATTATTACATAATCAGTGCAAATTCAATATACTCAGATATTAGATCAGGGGCATGTGCCTGGCACATAATTTCCATATACTCAGCTACACATAGGTCAATCAAATGGAATGGAAAAATCCATTTCATTCTATGATGTATACACTTGTTATCACATTCTAGGTTGTCATCAGATTCATGCCTTACTCCATCTACATTGGTTGGCATTCCTAAGTGGCCTAAAGCCACCTAATATACCCGAGTGTCTATGAAGCTAACATACACAATTAAATTTAATCAGTTAGATGCTTTCAATGATTTACATAGTTCAATTGCAGATGTATCTACTTCACACAAGTGGGAAATGATGGAGTCATGGCCTACTTAAGTTATTGATCCACCCACATGATAGGGTTAAATGCACTTATAGTCTTATCTAATCTATTCACAAATTAGGATCCACCAAGTAGGGGTGGGAAATGATGGAGTCAAAAATAGATTGATTTCTTGAGCCACCCATATGAGGATTGAGCAGACCATTAGTTCATTCCAAGCTATTCAATGATGTGATCATTATGTACACTCACACATATAGGTTGTTACCAAGTTTAGGCATTGGTTTGTGTACCCAAAAAGTTGTATTCATTCCTTTCCTCTCTTTTTACTCAAATTTTACTCAATTACTTCATTTAAACATAATATTTTTCTTTTGATCATTCTCTTAAGGACCAATTTTTGCATGTTTCATTGTAGGTAATTGCTTTAGATCATGTTTCCCATATGCAGACCCAAATTCACATACTCAAACTTAGCTATACAGGTTTCACTTCCAAGGTAAGTCTATCTACACTTCTTTTTCTTTTATACTATTCATTTTACTTTGTTGTATTTCTAACATAAAGGGGAGCAAATGTGATCTCTTAAAAATGGTAATTGGATGTCAAGAGTGTCACTTGAGTTAGCCTATTCCTAGCTTGGCCCTAGACCTAACATGAATCCTTAAACACACTTTTATAGTCATTTTTAAGACCATATACATCTACATTTAGCCAAAACACAGTCCTAGGACAACTTTCTTAGATCCCAACCCAACTTTCCCAATAATTTTCTAGGTGGGGATTAGCACCACATTTGGGACTCTACAGACACATGACACTAGTGTCCATAACTAGGCACTACTATCTTTATCCCTAACTCTCTCAAATGGGTACTTTTTAAAATGTGTGCCCTTCCTAATGTTAGCCTAAATACATTTTCTTATTTTTACAAGCTATAGATCTCTATAAATACAAGTCTAATTGACCTCTATTTACTAGATGGAAAATGGATGCAAAATCTATTCAAACCAAAGATAAGTTAAGAAAAATTAAGGTATTTGATCCCTATTCTACCATAATTTTCCATACTACCATCCACAACAACCCTATATTTAGTTTTCAATTATTTTAAATATCAAGCACATTCAAAGAATCCAAGTCTACTTTCATTCTAGCATTCACTGGTACTTGTATCAAGCACTAAGTGGGAGAACTACATCAAGCTTGATCCATCTTTGGAGTATTAGTTTGTAGGAAAATCTCTTCACAGTAGGATGTTGAGTATGTCCAACCTATAGTACTAATGAACACATAATTATTTCTCATGCCATACTTTCAAGGAGGATTAGGATTTACACACTAAATCAAGTTTTCCAAGAACAACATAGATATCCAAATTATGTACGCATAGCAATAAGACCTAAAACATAGGCATGGGTGCTCCTAGAAAATAAGAATAGTCCCATAAAGGGGACACTACCACCACTTTGATGACACTACAATAACATGGTTCTATTTTCCATATGGGAAACTATTATCTAGTGAGCAAATAGATTTTAAAATCTTGTTGATGACACTCAAAATTATCTAGAACTCAGTTTTTAGAACCCAAATCATCTATGACAGTCACTTTCTAGATAAATTTATATTTATGCCTATTTATTACTATATTTATAAATTTAAAGAAGATCAAAATCTATAACAAATTAATAATTAATTATTGTATATTATTTGAATGATTTAAACATCTCAACCCTTTAATCTAAACATAGTATTTACATAGTTAAACCCTGAAAGGTTAAATCATAACCCCTTCATCCAGGCTCATATTACTGAGATGTTTTCTTATCTAGAAAACATTACATCCAATAATGCTCATGATACACATAATAACATTTGGTGTGTTAACTATGAAACAGAAGGCCATAACAAAAATAATCATCCATAGAGGAATGTTCGCACCATAATAAAATAGTCTTGTGAGATATACCAAGATGATCATGATGTAAAAATTTGTCCATTTTTATATTACACTACTTATTATAAGGTGTCACTATACTATAAGATATGTGATCCATACACACATGATACAAATGACTACTAGGTCATCGATGAGATTCATGAAGCATGTACAAGAGGAGCTCATCAATCTTATGTTGTTAATAACTAGGAGGCTTGTGGAGTTAATATTTCATGGGTCAAGGATGTGGTAATGGATGTGGAGATGGTCATTTTACACCTAAAACCTATTACAAAATGTGTATCTCTGGATCACTACCAACATTACTTCATGGTCTATCCTACCAATGCCTTTTATAAAAATGAACATTGCCTATAAGAATGTCCTAATTTTTATGTATCCATTACTAAAGAATAGAATAAGAAGAGCACTGGTATGATTCATGTTACAAAAATTCTAAGTGATCAGTGAAGACCACACCCTACCACCCCACCAACTATACCCAAGGTGAATATTACTACACGAAGTGGCACTCATTCACAAATAGTTCTAAATCCACGTAATGAAAAGGTTTAGTGTGAAGAACCTCATGTGTATCACTACCTAGATTATCAATAATAGAAATAGGTGTTACATGACACAATGGCCCTAGTATGTGAACTAAAAGGTGAAATTGAGTTTATAAATGAGAAGGATGCTACCATGTGTGCTGATATGTAAAGAGAGACTATCTCAACTAACTCAGGCAATGATGAATTTTGAGAGCTATGTAAATTTATTATTAGTGAGAACATTATCCCTCTTCTTAAGAAGTGGTTATGATAATAAACAACTAATACTTCAGTAGATCATCATTTGAATCATGAATGATGATAAGAGGTTCATGTCTAAACTAATGTTAAATGTGACAAAGAGATCATTATAAATACATCTGTTAATGATTGGATGATATAAGATATACAAGTAGACACTATCACAAGTTAATGTTCTCATAAATGAGGTCAAGAGGAAGATGGAAATCCCCGCTCTACAACCATCCTTGCACATTCTATTTATGGCCAATAAGACTTGAGCAGTGCCTATAGGCATTCTTAAGGATGCCACCATCAACATCTTGGGTGTCATGTTCAAAGATGATTTTGAAGTAATTGAAGTATCTAAAGGTCATGATTTCCTAGCCCTATTTGGTCAATTGTGGTGTTATGCCAATAATGTTGACTTGTGTTTCAAGAAGTGTTACATTAGCTTTGAGAATGATACCTATCACATGGTCATAACCAAGGCTCTCCTTTTGTATAAATAGTTGATGTTAATGAATAACTAAATCACATCTATAACATCATATCATAAGGAATTGAGTATGTAGATCCTACTCCTAATAGTATGATACAATGGGGAGATGCATAATCCATCTCCAACACTACCAACATTGCCTACAAATATTGGGCTCATAGTGCATATGATCTAAAAAGATGAGGTTGTGTTGTAGTTGGCTGATAAATAATTAATTCATCTAAGTTACTTACATGCCATAAGTTTTTTCATCTCATTTGTGTATGCCTAATGAATGCACTACCTTTACAGTTGGGCCAAGCACCTAGGTTTCATGATTAGATGCAAATATAGGAATACTTACAATAGTTGGAGAATTACTATGTTTTTGAATGTGAATGCATGCATTCATTAAATTTTGTATTTTAGGGAAATTCTACTTGATGGTGGTCTACTCATCAATACCAATTAAACACTTGGGAACAAGTACACATAACCATGCATAATCGATTTCACCATGATAACCATGTTCACACCAACTTAAGTTACAATGGGATTATTTCCCTGGAATAACATATAGCCTAATATGAAATCCTTTGGAATACCAAAGAAATGTTCTTACCATAATCTTTATGGGTTCATACATTCTATGGTATTTTGCATGCCTGGGTTAGGGCATGGTACATTCATCAAGAAAATAACAGAGATATGGATACCTAAGAATGCATCAAATGCTATCTACTTAGCACATTTACATTTTATTCATCTTTAATGAATTTAAATTTGTCTTTGCAATCCATCCACCAAGTAGTTGTAAGAGATCAAGGACCATTTGAAGCCTAGATACAGACCACGCATGTCATAACTGAGGATAATTTTTCCATATTTCAAGAACCCAATACTCCTAAAAGGACTCAATTGGAACCTAAGCCCCAATTAGAATATGACCATCAATAATAGACTAAAAATGCAAGAAAAAATCCATATATCAAGTTGATGAGGCTATTAGTGTTGATCCATCAGAATTACCATTTGACCACTTAAACTTGACTATGGAATATGGGGCATGGGATGTTCAATATACTATGCAGTATGAGTAAAGACCATACTCCATGCCACTTCAAATGGTTTAGTATGGTATTGGGATAAAATACATACTTAAATTGGCTACTATGGGAAATTATTGATCTAAAGCAGAACTAGCTAAAAAAATTGAACTCCTATAGGAATATCAAGACATCTTCTCATGGAACTACATAGAGATGAAAGGAGTACATCTAGAATTAGGTAAATTTCATATCAAATTGGTTGAGCATGCCCAAATTCTCATAAAGTAATAATATTAGATGAACCCTAATTAACACTTAGGTTAAAGAGGAAATTGATAGCATGTTATGCACTAAAGTTATTATTCCCATTGATGAATATGAATGGGTTAGTCCCATGGTAATCAATATTAATAAGGATGGTCACATTCAAATATATTTCAATTTTAGGCTACTCAATGTCATGTGTCTAACAGACCCTTTTCTAACACCTTTCATCAAGGAATTTTTAGAAGGTATTATTGAATCTGAGATATACACCTTCACCAATGTATTTTATGGCTATCACCAAGTCCAAATTGTTGAGGAAGATAAGGCTAAGACCACTTATATGACTAAATGGGATTCATTTTCATACAATGTTATGCCCTTTGGCCTAAAGAATACACCAACAATGTTGTCATGCATCGTAGTGGAAACATTTAAGGATTTTATTCATAATTTCCTTCAATTTTACTTGGATGATTGGACCATGTATGGTTTAATGTGGGATCATTATGATAACATACAACTCATGATTAAGCACTACCACTAACTTTATATTTCATTGAATCTTAAAAATTCATATTTTCCATGTATTTTGGGATTTTGTTGGGGCACATTATCTATTGAAATGGAATACTAGTAGACCCAATTAAGGTTTTGATCATTGTCCGATTCCTAGTTCCAATCACTCAGCATGAGGTTCATACCTTTTTAGGCCACATGGGGTATCAAATTTTCATTTAGGTCTATGCCAACATCTTAGTTCCATTGGAACATCTACTCAATCATTATGGCATATTATTACAGATGGTTCAACATCAACAAGCATTTGAAACCTTGAAGGATAAACTAGTTATTGCACCTACTCTCTAGGTCTCAAAGTGGAACCAACCATTTCATGTGCATGTTGACTCTTCAGGCATGGTAGTCAGTGTTATCCTATCACAACTTGGTGAGGGTAACCTTGATCATCCTATTTCTTTTGTAAGTCAGAAGCTTACACTAGTGGAATGGAATTATTCCACAACCAACCATGAGGCCTTATCTATAGTTTATGCACTTCAAAAATTCACCAATACTTATTGGTAATCCCATTTATCTTATATGTAGATCATGAAGTGCTCAATTATTTGGAAAATAATCAAATATTTCATAGATGTATTTTTTAATGGATTGTTCTCTTTCAATAATTCTAGTTCTACATGGTTGTGAAACTTGGCAAGGTTAATTTAGGTCTCGGCCATCTATCACATATTCAATATGGTTTAGTAGAATAAATGATTGAAGATGACTTACCTGATGTATAAATTTTCCAATTTATGTGCATACCCAAATAATTATAATAAATAATTGCTTTTCTTACAATAGGCTCAACACTAGATCATCTTAGTACCTAAGAGAAAAATCAATTGGCTATCTGTGTTACCCCTTTTCAACTATTGGCAGAGATCAATAAAAATGTGGTTGAGATTAAGTATTATGAAGTTGTGTAATGCAACACAAGCACAAGAAATTCCTTTAGAAGGTCTATAGGGGTGTCACTAGTAGACATTATGGTGGTGATGTAATAACACATAAGGTGTTACTAGCAAGGTTTTGGTGGCCCACTTTATTCAAAATTCCAAAGCTTATGTACGCTAATGTGATATTTACTAGAGCAAAGGTAAACCAAACTAAAGGGATGTTATGCCTCTTTAATGCATCCTTGCTAATGAACCCTTTGATAAATGGGTTGTTGATTTTTTTGGGCCCATTAATCCTCTTTCATGATAAATTGGTACATGTTACATTACTACCACACACTATCTCACACATTGGGTTGAAGCAAATCCCACACATAACTATATTGTTGAAATCACCACCAGATTTCTATGGGAACAAGTTATCACTAGGTATGGTTGTCCTCTAAGTTTCATAAGTGTTCATGGCACCCAATTTCTCAATGAAATAATATGCATCCTCTTATCTAATTCCATGATCATACACCATAAGAACATGCCATACCATCTTCAAACTAATTACAAAATTGAAGCCTTTAACAAGATCATAGGTCATGCACTGACCAAGATTTTCAATATTGGTCATATTGACTGGGACGACTAAGTCCCTATAGTATTATGGGCTTATTATCCCACATAGAAATGGTTAAAAAAGAGTAATCCTTTTAATCTTTTCTTTGGTGTTGAATCAATTTTACCAATTAAGTTCCTTAAACCTTATTTGTGTATTGCATGCATTGGCTAATTGGATGATAAAGAATCTTTAAAATTGAATTTGGTTACTCTAATTTAGATAGATGAAGCATGTTTTATTTCACATTGGAGTTAAGGAGTCGAGAATAAAAAATATAAAGAATGACATGATCAACATATCAAAACCAAAGTTCTTCATCTTAGTATGCACATATTGGTCTATGATTCCAACTTCACGTACCACTCAGATAAACTATGGATTCACTAGGATGGTTCATTTATTAATGTTATTCATCTAACATGTGATTTTAAATTGAAGAGGTTAGATTTTTAATTCTTACCAGTTCATTGCAATGGTAATCAATTTTGACCCTATTATTGATGTAATTTCCCCTTTTTGTTAATAAGGTGTATGAAAATAGTTTAGTTTAGACCTTTGTTTTGATTTTAAATAAGCATGGGATAGAGTGTGTGCCTTTTTTCCATATTTCATTTTCTTCACAATTGGATCTTATTTAGTTTTTCCATGTAGGACCACACACATATTTTAGTATGGGGTGGGTTTAAAGGTAAATAAGCTAGTTAAATCATCAATTCATAAATGAAAAAATGTAAAAACCATGTGAGATCAGAGAGCATATAAAATAATTGGGTGCATAAGACATGACACTATGAGAAGACACATAAGATGGGGAGGTGTGTAAGATAAGATGCATAAAGGATGTGAAAAAAGGTATCACAAGGCATATGCATGCAAAGGATAGTGTGAGATGTGCAGGATAAGGTGCAAGAAAAAGGAAATAGAATAAAGATGTCAAAGGAAATGGTGTTATAATATGAGTTAAAATGAGTTCTTTCCAAGAAAATTAAAGTTTAAATGCTTACATCTGACATGCACTAAGAGAAAGGTGAAACAACTCACTAGGTATGGGATGTGCATTCATCAATGATGGAGTGGTATGAATACCAAGCGTGATGAATGGACACAAAGGGATACCATTTAAATCATTAATAGTAGAAGCAATTGATGATGGTATGGAAGAGAGTTAATTCAAGGTGTAAAATTTAATACAATAATTTGGTAAATTCTATAAAACTCTATAAGGATTCTTATTTCTATTTTTTTACAATTTAAAACTTGAATAATTATAGAGCTCATACAAGTGATAACCAACAATAAATAATGTGATTACATAGTTTTATATTTTAAAAAATTAAATGAGAGATTAAGGTCACACTCATTCAAGTGAAGAAGAAGTAAAAATGTGTCCATATAAGTAGGAAAGAGGAGTTACAAGTTATAGTTGTCAAATACACCATTATAGGAAGGTGAATTAGGGAGTCGAAGCATTTTATATATACAAGAAGAGTCAAGATGTATTCATTCACGAGATTTGGTTAGCCACATGTTAATCCTCAAGGACCTTAATCGGTGATGTGACTGAAATGGAAGTCTAATATGAGTATAAAACCTTTACCATCCATTCTCAAAGTTTAAGAGTTCAAGGGTGCATAAGGAGGTCCCATGTACATTTAGGAAAAAGGAGGTCTTGTGTTCATTCAAGAAGAGGGTTCTAGTGAGAGTAGTGTGTAGGGAAAGAACACAATCGGATTGAGGGAAGGGACCCCTACTAGACCAATACTATAGATTATGTGTATAGGGAAAAATGTCATTGCAAGAACATCTCCTCCCCTTATTTTGATGAAGAGATACAATACCCAAAGGTGTTGCTGTGTTCATATGACTAGGAATCCAATGTTTCTAGCTATCAATTCCTAGACTACAATCATAGTCAACTTGGGAATGAGATATACTTTTTTTTTAAATACCAGGTGGAGCACTAAAACACTTGGAATGAGATAACCTATGATCTCACAGTCTACAACTTACTAGAATATGTGGGGGTGATTTAACACTTTAACCTACCATATTTTTGGAAACCACAAGAGTGAGTTTCATTCTTAGTCTTGTATATTCATGAATACTACCTCTATTTTTATTGGCATAAAATGAGGATCACTCCTGAATGAATCAATAGAGTAACTAGGTTACTTTATTCTAGAGATGATCTCACTATAGATTTAGAAGATTAGGAAGCAATTGGTAGGATGGTGGTGGCACTAAAATATAAGAAGGAAGGATACGTTATGTACATCACTAGCTTATAGGATTGATCAATTCAAATAGTTGTGTGCTTGGCCATGACCAAGTTAGGAGGCATATATTAGTGCAAGGAGGTGGACATGTCACATCTCTATGTGGCCAACCAAATGGACAAGGGATAAAATTATAATTACTCCCTATATTTTATAGAAAAGATTGTACAGGATGTAGAGAAGGCACATCACTTGACCAACCATAAGTTTCCTTAAGAAATGATTTTGATACTCTTATTTTTTGATGAGATTGGTGTCTTAGAGTACTCAGGAAGGGAATTAAATTAGGTTTACCCACAAAAACACAAATCCCCCATTTAATGATTTAAATAATTCACTTGATTTGGCACCATCACACCCTCTCATAAGGCCAAGGTGAATGGTTGGTTTAATGGCATGAAGGAGGCATTTAGTGACAAGTGGCATGTACCCAAAGAGTTGTCCATGTAGATGGGACTTTATGTGTATTTTTTTGTAAAGCAACAATATTCCCTAGTGTGTATCTAGATGGTAACCACAGACAACTTATCAAGGTGGCTTAAGTTTCTCCATGCCTTCACCACCAAATACTTTATGGACTTGGTCAATTTAATTTTGGATGTGCACCCTATAAATATTCATGCAAAAAAAAATTAACATTTAGGTCCATACTCTTTAAAATATTTATGTTTACCTAAGATGGCATGCATATGTGGAGAATTAGGAATTTGATAAGACTAACATTAATGCCTATTGCACAGTATTGTAAGGGCAAATGTGGGTTATTTTCTACATGCTCAAGCCACCAAAGAAGACATTAGTAGGCCCAAAGGTGTAGAAATACCACTTCCATCTTGATCATATATGCATATGGAGGTAAGGGCATGAGATAAAGAGAAGAGACCAATACCCAAGGCCACCAGTTCTAGCAGGATGAAGGACCAACCTAGGGTCATCTTAAAATGTCAACATTAGGCCTCACCACCACCAAGGACCCTAGGTTTGCCTAAAAATTAGGAATACATTATTGTATCCTATTCAATCCCTTAAGAAGAACCTAAATGAAAAAGGTGAACCCCATCTCCAATAAAAGTTGAGGAACTTTTGACAAAACATAAAGATGAATCTACACATCCTAATACTCAGGTAGAGTTTGAACAAGAAGTGCATTGAGTGGTAATTTAAAACATAGGTGAGGCTTCTCCTAAAGTTTGACCTATAAATGAACCCATCCCCAATCCCAATAAAGAGAAGACACTGAATCTCGGTGAAGAATATATTGTTGAGGAGTAGTAGATGAACCTAGAAAGTCCAATATCTAGAGAAGTAAAAAGAAGGGAAGGCCCTAACATAGAGGACCTTGGCACTAGTTCTAATGAGAAATGGGAGAAGAGTATGAATATCATTTATTTATATCATGGCCCCTAAAATTGAAAATAAATTATGTGGGAGGAAGATAAAAAATAACAGTGAAATCAAGAACCTCCCATTCAAATTACATTCTAATAGAACATGCCCAATGAATGTTTATATTTGTGGATTTTTTCCATGAGAATGAGGCCATGTAATAGACCCTAAATGATATTTTATTTTATATTGAAGTGTACCATGATGATTAATGACTATAGATTACAAGGGCCAACACCAACATAAGCCTAGAGGTGACTGATTTTCCAGACACACTTTGGGTAAGTCCTATGATCTACTTCCCATTGCAAGCAGGTGAAACCCTCATCAAATTTTCCCTAGAGGTTTATAGGAAAAACATTATTAAAAAACATGACTTGAGAAAATTTAATGGAAAAAATTGAGAGGTTGTTTAGCTATATAAGGATAAACATGAAGAAATGCTTAGGATCAAGGTAGAAATTGAAGAACTTAAGTGCCAACTTGATGTGGCTGAGGTGGCATGACTTAGGACTTTTGGCCTTTGTCAAATAATTTTTAGAAGTGAGGTAGCACTTTCAGATGGTGTTCCTATGATTTCAGAGGCCATAAATAAGTTGGAGATATTTGTGGACCTTTTATTGAAGAAATGTGAAAACCAAGTGGATCATGGACAAGAGAAACTTTGGGCAATAGAATAATTCAAAAAAGCCATGGAGGTTTATTGTATATTTTTGAATCACAAAGGTGACACTATTCTCATCACATATGGGGTTTTGGTAGACTTATAGTGGCCAATTAAAATTTTAGAAGTGAAACTATTGCCTGAAGAACAAAAACGTCAGTAATTGGTTGATAATGCCCTAAGCATCAAAGATATGGCCTCGTGTATGAAAGATTTCTAGGACATTAAAGAGATGGAAAAGAAAATAAGTACCCAATGATAAGATCTGAATATTAGTGTCTCAACACTTTGAGGGTAGGTTTTCGATGAAGTTGGGTCCCTCAAGGATACCCACAAGGCTACATCTTCTCAGCTTGAGACTTTGGAACCTCAAGCAGGTGGATTTTTAGAGCAACTTAAAAAAATGAAGATATTCAAATTCCAAATGGAATTTATTACTTCCACTCTATAGATGTCCCTAAACCAATGGAAAAAAACTCAAGTTCTAAGTACAATAGGAAGATCCCACATTTTTGACAATAAAAAAAACTATAACATAGTCTGAGATGGACTATTGGATTAGTAATAGGTAATGTTGGACCCAAATTTTGTAATAAAATATTCTAAGTATTTTGGTAACATGACACATGAATGCAAAGGATTGAGAATAACATAGATGACTTAGGTTTGGACATATCATGGTATGAAAGAAGATGGCATAAAAGAGTGAAAGGTTGAAGAACAACACGGAAGACCTTGGCATGGAATGGAGAGTCAAAAAATAAGGAAGTGAAGAATGAGGAACACAAAGAGTAGGACTTGGAGGAGTGTAAGACTAGGAAAAAATTATAGGAATTGGAGGTAGTTACAAAGTGATTCATGGAAGTGGTGGGGATCAATGAGAATGCAAAACTAATATCGGTCTATGAAAGAAGAGGAACACAAACATGAATATCTAGCATAGAGAGGGTATATATGGGATATTAGACCTAATTTAAAAGGTAATTAACTGTAATAAATTTCCATGAATTATTCTTTGAAATATTCATTATCTTTTCATATTTTATATATTAATGTTATGACCTGAGAATGGGAATAACTTATGTATAAATACCCTTATCTCTTTGCTTAGAGGGGGTTATTTTTGTTATTAATATTGTTATGATTATTATTGTTAAGGTAGGGATATAAAGATCATATAATTAGTGAATCACCTATGTAATCTTATCAATTTTATTAATGGAACTAATATTCAATAAACTTTAGTGTGTTAAATCTATTTGGTGTTACATTTTATTTATGATACTAGTTATATGCAATGTGTAAATTCATCAAATGACTAACTATAGATTAATGATGGTATTAATAATGGATAATGTAGTAACTCAATCACCTAATAAATATTTTTATAACCACCATTGTGTGGTAGAATTGACAAGGACCAGCCCCTGCTATGCACCTTAGGTGAGCATGCGAGGTTACCCTTCATGTGATATGCCAACGCGCATGTTTTTTGGTACCTTATTTCTATTGGGTGCACAATTAATACTTATTTATGTGAATCTAAGTAAAAATACCCAAAATTTTATGAGGAAAATTTTTTATTTAATATATTTTATGTAGCTTTGAGTATGGTTTTGTTAGAAACTTAGATGATAGGATTAGTTATGTAGAGCAAAATTTGAAGTGCTTAAGCTTGGTTTGTATGAGTGATGTAGAATAGTTTTGATAGGTCAATAATTTTAAAAAATTTAGATAGATGATAAGTTTGGTTATGTTTTTTGAGGGCCCTGTACTATGAAACTTCACAATAGGCTCTAATTTATACATGTGCATTAAATTGTTTTTGCCAAACTTGTACATTACTTGTTGATCAGGTTGTACATTACTTGTTGATTATCTATTATTGCAAAATCATGGTGTAATCACACCTCATGGCTGTTACTTTTCATTTTGTTTCTAAATATTTTATGATTATGGATCAAAACATGGCTCCAGTCATTTACATAGTATATATGCTTGAAGGTTTAATACAAAATGAATAAAATTGCATACAAGGTGAAAATGCATATTTTATGATAAATCATTGTCCCATCTATAGTTGTCAAAAATAATTTCTAGGTCTTGGTTTTTTTATACTTAGAATTTAATTAGAATTAAAATTCCAAAACTTTCAAACTTAGTAGTTCAGATTTTCCAAATATGATTTATACCTTAATGTTTGAAGAACTTTTATATTTCAATATTTTTTAAGGTTTATCACTTTCAAATATGTATTTTATTTCATGCATTCATGGACATATTCTTATAAAATTAAATAGTAATAATTTCATAAAATAATTAAATTGATCTAATAATTTTATATTCTTAGAAAATTGGATAGTAATAATTTCCAATGTTTTTTCAATAATAAGGAAAATGATCTATAGTACTAAATGTGGACCCTGACTATAGGTGTTTACATATAAATGTTAGGATACATAAACTCATTCAAATTATATGGCATGAAATTATCATTTTAAATATAATATGATCAACCTAAAGGTGTTTGAGTGTAAAAGATATGACAATTACATAACAACTAACAAAAAAATTGAAAATATGATGATATATTTTTGTACATCAATGACATTGTCATTCAAGTGCAAGAAACAAATTCCAACTTTCATTTCCATGGATCCTTAAAAAGAGAAAAAACTCTAAAAGAGAAAAAACTATGCTACTGCCAAGTAACAACCCCTTTTCTAACACATCAATGATTACAATGACAAAAGACATTATTTTGATCTATGTAATTTGTTTATATTCAGAATTATAGCAAAATTTGATAAAAAGAAACAATAATATTGTATATTCTATTTAGTTATACCTCAGCTAAATCAAGACAAGTACCAAAGTCAACAAACTTTGTTAGTGTCTTCCAATAGTGCCCAAATGGCACCTTTTGTGTAGGGCATGTAAATCATTAAAAAATTAAATTAATCATACCTTTTAGTGAGAAAATGGTCTAATATAGACTCTTGTTAAACTTTAAACAAATCTTGTTTGGAAATTATTTTCATTAATTCCAAAATAAAATTATAGCATTAAAAGGTCAAGAAAAAATAAAATATAAGATGAGCAAATAAATGATTAGAAAGCATGTGGAATCAACATAATTAAGGTTTCATAAATTTTACTTTGGAATTATCAAAATGGTATTTTTGTATCTGAAAAAATACTTTAACGTCAAAAATTATCCATATTAAGACACTATTTTTAAATGTATACCCTAGTACGGTGACACATTAAAAGACATATGCTATTATTAATACACCTAATCATGTGATGATTGAGCCTTTAACAAGTCTAATCAATGTTATCATATTCATAGTCACCCAAAAGAGAGTAAATTTCATCATTATCAGTAGCTTGGACATGTGGATAGATGTACAAAGTATTTGGTGGAAAAATCCTTCATCTAGGCCATGTTGGTGGAAAATTAGATTGATAGAATATTGTAAATATTTTCCATAATGCACCTTTAGGCTGAGTTGGTTGGATTTTTACTATGTTTTATTGATGATTCTAAACATTGAAGAGTTCAAAATGAATTATGAAAAGAACATTCAATCTAATGAACATATTTTTTATTTTATCAGGGTGCATATTGACAACAAGATTATCAGATGCCTTTTTAAGCATATTTTTTTAGGAATGGTCTGATTTAAGGTGGAATAACATTAGGATTATTCCAAAAATCATACTAGATTACATTAAATTTAGATCATTCATAAGACAATTGGATGGGAAACTCAAAATTATGCCTTTCTACCAATGTAAGAAACTTGATACTAACATATGACATTTGATATTTAGGATAAACATTATTGTAACACAAAACAACTATACCCCATCCACTACCACCGGATTATATATACTAAGAGATAGATCCAAGTCTTCTAGCATTAATGGCATAATATTGTTCATATGACTTGGAATTCATCCTTTTTTTTTCACTATTTAGCCTCTGTAGAATAAAGTAATTATGTCATATGTGCTCATGAAATTATTCTTTGATTTTTTATAGTGTAACCATATTGATATTATATCTTAGATCTTTCTCCCTTGAGATAAAATATGAAATATAAGGTATTTATGACATAATTTTCAAAATTCACAGAACTGAAAAGGAAATGATTGTGATTAAATTCTAGTACAATCTACCCACATTGGTGCCTTGTTCCATTGGGATAACAAAATGAATAATTTGCATACAATTTTTTTTAAGATAGTTGTGTGAAAATATGCCATACATTTAGAACTAAGGAGCATAAATGTATTTATCACATGGATGACAAAAAACTAGACATGTTTGAAAGTAGAATTTATGTTTCCATTGATGATAATTTCAATTTTACATGAAATGCTTCACTTGATCATAGATTTCAAAGTAAATATGAGGATGAATCTTAATTACAACAATTATTTTTAACACCCATATCCCTTGATATATGTTAGATCCAAGGATTTTTAATATATATAAAATAGCATATCCAAGAAACATGCACATGTCTAATGACCATAAACTTAGCCTATAAGACTTGTTAATATAACTAGAATAGTGGCCTTTAGATGTGAATGAAGACAACATAATTTCATGACTTGAAAGTCATAAGCACTTGACAACATGATGAAAATATTAAATAAGTATATCAATAAGTAATTATTAAAAGTGTAAGCATTCTTAAAAAAATGCAATACTAGGATACCATTCAAAAGCTAACTTATACATAGAAAAATGTATATGACATTCATAGATTTTTTTGAATTTAGAAGTTTAATATACATATCAAGGGGATAGTCACAAATTGAATGATGTGTAAATTTTAAGCATATTCATAAAACATAAAACACCTATTTACATCATTGAAATATTTTTCAGTCTTAGGTATAAATTTTAAAAACATCACATACAAAATGTATGACCTTATAATGACTTCTCAATGTAACCAACACAGGGAGATAATCAAGCTACATTATCTCCATCAAGTTTGTCTCTATCTTGCTACACTGGCCTATTTAGATGCTCATTCCTAATTTATCATTTATGATTCTTATGAGGAGGGTCTAGAAAGAGGGTTACCTCCTACAACATGTTATGATGTCTTTTTCTATTCATCATTTCTATGAAAGCTCTCTCTATAAAGGGTGATATCTACCCATCATGAACTTGTTGGAACAAATTAACCATTGGGTTTTGTGTACTCGATATTAACCTACTCTAAACCTTAATGTAAACATCTACCATACACTTTCCAAAGAATGATACTATTTTATAGGTGTTTTTTATAGTGACACATTTCTCAAAAATCTTTTGAGCTTCACATCTCATCAATTTAATCTCATAAACCTTTGCACTGATAAGGATCTATTCATATAATTAAAAACATCCTATTATAAATTCACCTTAAATATATAAAACTAGACAAGTACGAGCAGAGACTCCCTTAGTTTTCACTATAAACTACCAAATCTGCTACTTCATCTCTACGGTTTGATCCTCTTATATCCATACCTAATACAACTTCATTTTACCAATACATAATATTGGGTGAATATTTTTTTACTGATAAAAAGGTAAAAAAATGGTTATTTCAACCACAGTATGATGAGATAGAATCTCTCAAGGGGAGGTTCCCTTCTTATTGCTAACACAACAAGTAACTATTTACACTACTCTTATCAAAGTGGGTGTTACCATATCATCTAATTCTCATTTTGTATAATTAATGTACACTTTAAATCTAATTCTATCAATAATTTTGTTTCTTACAATGTAGTATGTAAATATGGAATTACTTATTAGAGCAATAATAACCGATATTCAAATTAGTTAGTTGAAATAATAACTAATAAAAATACCAACAACATGTATCATAAAATAATGGAATAAAGTGTAGCCCAAAGTCTCCACCTTGTTTCCAATAAAGATCAAATCAATAAAGATAATGACTTATAGCTCAAAGTCTCCAAAATCATTTCTCAATAATGAACTTAAACCTAGTAATGATGATGCAGCTCAAAGACTTCAAAATCAAGTTCCTAGCACCTTTCAATTTATATAAATTCACACCATAATTCAATCAATTACACAATAAAATTTAAAGGAAAAGACATAATAACATCTCCAATACATCACAAATTTATTTCAACTCAAAGATTCAAAGGTCACTTGTTTTATAATATATTGATTGATAAAAGATTTACAATTTGAACAAAAAGTTTCAATATTGCTTCTCAATTTTGGTAGCACTTTGCTTCTATATCAATTGGTGATCCCTTTTACAAAGAACATCCTCCTATTTATAGAGAGGATTTATGAACAAAAAAAGAAATACATTGAATTATTCATTGACAAAGTCCTATTTGACTTAGGACTATGCACTTTTCCTATGTGCAAAATACACCAAACAAAATTACACGTGAAAAGTTACAAAAATAAACTAAGTGTCTTTAGACATAGGAATTTCTTCCTTTTATTATTTTCTAAAAGTTCCTCATATCTCTTCAATGTAGCTTGGACCTCACTATCATCTAGACCTAATGTACCCCTGGAGATGGAAAGAACCCTTCGAATAGAATCTTCTAAATTAATTGGCAAGTCTTTGATTTTATTCAATATTCTTTTCAACTTATTTATTATGACTTGAAATTCAACTAGTTTGTCAATAGAGTCTAGTGTGAAAGTATTTAATTCAATCTTGCTCTGAATCAAAAATGAAAACTCCTAAATTACTATCTCAATAGGAAGAACCTTCTAGGAATCATCTCTAACTTGACAAGGAAGCTCTCCCTTTTTATCTGTAAGATCTAATGTCTTATTATCACACATATCTTTAGCTTCTTCAAGATCTTTGATAAGATTATCGAGAACTTCTCTTTTATTCTTCATGGCTTCCCTGTATTTAATAAATATTTTCATATTTGGAATGACCTTCTACTCAACTAAAAGTTTCATTTTAAATTTGTGTATTTGAGTCCATGTATTAATATCCTTTTCAATCAATTCCAAATTTTGATTATCTTAATTATTTGTTGAATTTCCATTTTCACTTCACTCAAGTTCTTCAAAAATTCAATGACAGAACACAATCATTGAGTACCTTATGTTGTCAATCTCTCAATCTAGCATTAACCACCTAACCTTAAGATCCAATTTTCTCAACCTACTAAATTGCCTTTTTAGTGTTTTCATGCTCAATAGGTGTGACAGACTCAAAAGATTGTGTGATCTTTAGCAAAATAGAGGTCAGTTGTTCTACTTATACTTTGAGCTGATTATTGATCATTTTGTCCTTGTCATATCTCTTGATCAAGGATGTTATTACTACTTACAAATCTTACTTTTCACTTTCATGATTTTTATTCCCAAGATCTAGTTATCCTACTACATATTTGGATGCTTGAATATCTTCAATGTTTCTATCTTTGGGAGGCACTACAACCTCAACATACTTATGTCCAGACTCAAACATTACTTTTGACATGATTTTAGCTTTCTTTGTTATTTTAGATTTTATTGGTATGAGTTGACAAAAATCAAAGTCATCAAGAGACATAGCCTACTTCTTCCTTTTAGGGGTTTGGGACATGAGCCAAGGAGGAAGAGAAGATGAATCTTTAGGTCCTGAAGAAACTAAAGATTTTGACATTTGAGGAGGAAGAATGATTTATGAGGTAGGTGGGATGGAAATAGTGGAGGTATCTAATAGTGGAGTGGACACCAATGGGATAGCAGTTATAATTGGTGGGGTTTGGGTTAGAGTGACTAAAACCTTGGTGTCTAATGGTATTTTAGACACTAGGGTAATAGGGGCTTAAATTTTTATTTTAGAGGAAGATACTAACATGAATGTATCCTTATCTTATTGAGTGAAATATAGATTAGTTTGGGACCCCAAAGACTTTGAAGGATTGGGTAAATTTTATAATGAATCAAAAACTTGATCCAATGTGCCTTATGAAGGAACTTGAAAGAGTGTGGCACTAGGAGGAGGTGAAGTTGAGAGAATATCTTGAGGGGCAATAGAAACAATTGGAATGAATGTACTTATAAAAGTAACTATAGAGAATGTCACTTTTGGAACCATTAGTCTAGGAGTTTCAACCATAGAAACTTTTGATTGAATAGATTCAGGCTATAGAGACCACTAAATCAGAGATTATGAAATTACTGGTTGAGGGGGTGCCTTACTCGTAGTTGGTTTCCCTTGTATCTCTTTTTGAATAATCTTCTCAACACTAGCCTCTTTGTCTTTTCTTTTAGCTTGACCTACAAACACAAATTTTGGTTTTTGAGTGGATATAGAGACCTCTTCCTTATTTTTCATCCTCAATTATTCACATTTCCTTGTGGTATCTTCATAATATTCTTATTTTAACCCTATCTTGAGATTTTTTAGTTCGATACCTTTGGATTTCAACCAAACATTAGTCCTTGCCAGTATGGATTAGAATTTATCCCTGATTGATGTAGATTCTTTGATTGACCATTGGATTAGAGGGAGAGGGGTAGAAGCTACTTGATTACCCTCATATGAGGGGTCTAACACATTCTCATCATCTAATAGATCTTCTACAATATCAACCAATTTTGAATTATCAATCTAATCAATAGTAATATGGCTATAATCTAGCTTCCTTACATATTTATCAGTCCTACATTCTACCCAGATGTCCTCCACCCTGTGTACATGAGTAAAATTATGCTTGAGTTTCACCTTCATTAGCCTGTAATCAAAAACTTTTCTACTTTTAAACCTCTTGAGATTTATCCACTGTAATTCTATTTCCATGGTTTTAGCCTTTTGTTAGGGTGTGGAGCTAAAAGCTACACCTTAAGGCAAACAGATAGGAGGGTTTCTAGCGCAAGCAGTCGCCGGCGTCGGCAGGCCACACCGACGTCGGTCAGGGGACGCAGAAAGGAAACCGGCGACGGCAGGAGGTCGGCCGACGTCGGTCACCTCCAGGAGGGCAGGGACCGACGTCGGTCACCTGTAGCGGTCTGAACTACTGTTTATGAACAGTCAGTTAAGTGAACGCAAAGTTTGCATGGTAAAGGCTTGTTCGAAGCCTTGAGCCGCAAGTCTAGTCAGTGTATGCATGAGATCTATATAATAGACTCATGGGCTGTATTGTTAAGTGGAGAATTTGGAGAAGAGCTATGTGAAGCTTGGAGAGTTCTTCCCATGGTGGAATCAAGTAGGATTCCCCATGTGTGTTTAAGTAAGATCAGGTTTGACTTGCAGGGGTGTATGGATGCGAGGTTCAGAAAGGAGATCAGCGCGGGGACGTTAGATCCAAGGTGACGGCAATACATCAGCAAGGTCATGGAGAGATCTACTTGGAGTACGGTTGTGTACTCGATTGTACAGATGTGCAATGAGGTGAACAACAGCTTGTGTTAGCTGTGTGTTGTGACCTATGAGAGAAGATTACTCTGGAGGGAAGTTTACTGTAAGCCCACAGGATGTGGAAGAAAGAGTGCTACCTCTTTGTTGTAGATTCCTTTGTAATGAGTTGAATATAATTGTATATTGCCTCTCATATTCTGTGTGTCTTCTCATTGATAGTTATTTGTTCTTCTGGATTCCGCATGTTTAGTTGCTTATACATTGGTAATCATGTGTGCTCTTAATTCTGACAAGTTGTGTCAGAGCTTTGGGGAGTTTAGGTCCTATCACCTTTGGCATAGTTGCAATAGTATATCTCCCAATGTTGATTGGAAACTTAAAACCTCTCTTGTGTGCATATGATTATTTTTTATATACAATCATTATGTGTCTGCACATCTCCATCAATATTGACTTATCACTTGGATATCTTCATAGCATGTATGGTTTCAAATCAAATCCTTCTACCTTGATGTAGGTGAAGGTTGGGAACTATAGGAAGATTTAACTAATCTTATTTACTATTGCCCATGCCTAATCAAAAACTCTCTTATTTTCTATGTCTTGCTCAAAGATGCAAATGAACTTGTAGAAGAAATCATCATTAAGTCTTTGGTAATGTTTGATACTTTCTTTGAGAGTTAACTATGGATAATATTCATGAACTCAGACCTTTTTCCTCTCTCCATTACTAGTCAATCCAGGGAAGACTCTCATGCTAGTTACAATATAAACTAGATAAGAAGTCATAAAATTTTAGGGAAGAAGTCACCTCTGAGAGCTAGTGACATATAGTATTACTAATTTGGCTCCCCCAGTAAACTCTCTACTTGTCCTTCTTGATTATGAAGATGTAATGGTACATCCATTCTTGGAATACATTTGATTTTGGAAGGCCCTTTACTCTACTTAAGAGAGTAATCAAATCCCCTACCTCTTCCAAGAATTCATTATGATATAAGTTTTTAGACCATCTTGCAATTGAATGTCTAGGAGTCCTAAGCCAATGTGTATTAATGTGCTTTTTTCACTTTTCAAAATTTCTATCATAATATTCCTAGGCTAAATTTATACTTATATCTGAGTACTCTTTGATATCTAAGAGATGAAATACTTTATCAAAGTACTCAACATCCAATTGAATGATCACCTTCCCACTAGGATCCTTAACTGATCTAGTTTCTTTATCAAAGTGGGAAGCAATTGTTAAAAAATTTTGGATTTTGTCCTAAAATAGGAAAGGTTGCTACCAGGTGTATTTCGTTATTTAAAATAGGTTGCATATGCTGAGCAATAGGATCCCTACCTAACCTTTATAATAACTCAGCCATATAAACATGACCAATCTCTATATCTCCAATATGATCTATATTGGAGTCCACTATAGATGTTGGAAACACACCTTAAAACTTATAATTCATTATTTTTTTAGCTAGGGAATCCTATGGCATTGATCTAGTATCTACAAAAGAGAGTTTTGAGTCCCTAAAGTTAGCAATTTTCATCATTTTTGGGAAATGTGTAGTCTAGAGAAAATTCTCTAAACTACATAATGGGTTGATAACTTTGGTGTAATTCAGAGAATTTTCTCCAAAATACATGGGAAAAGGTTGGGTGTAGTTTAGAGAAAATTCTCTGAATTACATGAGAAAATGAAAATTAGTGTAAGTCAAAGAATTTTCTCCAACCTGCACCATTGTGGAAAGCTACTAAGTCTTGGTACATATCAAAGAAATCATGTAACATGTACTAAGAGGGTGGATCATGCACTTCATAGAATTTTCTCTAAAGTGCACCAAATTATGTGCACTTTGGATAAAATTCTCTGAAGTGCACCAAATGGTGTTTTGATGAGAGTGCACCTTAGAGAAAATTCTCTGATGTGCACCAGACTATGTACACTTTGGATAATTTTCTCTTAGGTGCACCGTAAGGTATGAAATTTTTGAAACTCATAGAATTTTCTCCAAAGAGCTTGTAAAAGACTTTGGAAACCTTAGGTGAAGAGACATATTTTGAAATTTGAGGTTTTTGGCTTCAAATGGGCAAACATGGGGGTTTTGAGGAACTTATCATGATTTCACAAATTTGAAAACATGAAGGAAAGAAAACTAAGGCATCGTGATAAAGAAAAGGCAAAAACTAAACAAAAAAAATGAAAACCCTACTTGATTTTCAATGTAGGAAATCTACAAGTGAATTTAAATAACCGCTCATAGAAATGATGAAGAAAAATGCAAGTCAGCAAGAAAATAGTGATTGGGGGTGCACACAAGCTTGAAAACAGTGAGAGGAGGATTAAAAATGGTAAAAATAGAAAATAACATGGATTAAATATATATAATGAGGGTATTTAATGTGAATTAATTAATAATGTAGTGGTGGGCCCAGGTGCAAGGTTATAGAAATTCTTTGACTTTACACATACATTAGTAGAGAATTTCTTCGCTATTACATGCTTGGTGTAATCTAGAAAAAAATCTCTAGATTACACATGTAGGGATGGATAAATTCTCTGCCTTTGCATGTTTTGGTGTAGTTTGGAGAAAATTCTTTGAACTACATAGGAGAATGAAAATTCCTTCAAAAATATAAATTTTTTTTAGGAAAAAAATGCAAGAAGGCAATGATTGGCCTCATTTTACATGCTTAGAGCTCATGGGCTATGAAATGGACAAGTTTCATAGGGGTTATCCCATAAATTGAGCCTACTAAATTCAAGGATAATAATTGTCTCCAACTGGGGAATTCCCTTCATGCATTCTTTGAAATTCTTAAAGGAAAGATAATCCTAGAACTCTAAGTGCCTTTCTTCATTGGGCCACGAAGTCAGGTGACTGACCAGACTTAAAAAAAAACAAAGAATATATAAATATTTATAATATGTACAAACTTATCTGGAACCTCATTGAGTAAAAAGATTCAAATGTTGCCCACTATAAGGCAGGGGTAATGGTGTTCCATCCAGGTATGCTAAGAAAAAATTGTGTTCTCCACTAGTTGGTGAATGAGAAACGGACCTCTCCATAAAGAATCAAATTTCCCATGCATTCATTTTGGTTCTATTCTCTTTTCCCACAAAAGAACTAGATTTCTAACTCAGAAATCTCGTGACTTGGATTTCTTATCAAAGAGTTCCTTAACATGACTTTGATGTTCAACAATGTGATCCACTACCTTTATACATTGTTATTTTATCTCATCAAAGTACATAATACACTTATCTAGAGAACTTTAAAATGTTTCATCTTTAACTACCTTAGCCAATCTGAGAATGGGAAACTCTAATGTGATGGGTATTTCTATATTCAAACCATACAAAATTTGGAAAGGAGACATGCCAATTGCTTGCTTGGGAGTGATTTGATCATCCCACAATGCATCATACAATTCCTTATGCTAGGTTCTCTAGTTGTCCTCTACCAACTTGCTAATGATAGTGACCAAATTCTTGTTACTTGACTCAGCCTAACCATTTCCTTGAGGGAAGTAATCTAAGGTGTGATACAAAATGATTCCATATTCAAAATAGAATTGACTCATCTCTTGGGATGTGAAATAGGTAGTATTATCAATTGTAATTTTATTCAGCACACCAAATCTTGTGATGATATTTTATTTGAGGAATTTGAAAACAACCTCTAAAGTGGCATGTTTGGTTGGAATTGCCTCTACCCACTTAGTGAAGTAATTTGTAGCCATAAAAACATAACTATGACCTGCACTTGACAATGAACTCACCATGCCATTGAAATCAACACCCCATTGCTAAAAAGGTTCTTTAATGACTACTAGCTTGAGAGGTAAGGCTACTAACTTGGGTTTCCCCACAAACTATTGACAGTTCTCACATTTATGCACCCAAGCATATGCATCCTGAAAAAGTGTTGGCCAGTAATATCTTGCTCACAAAATCCTGTGAGTTATGACCAAGGCTAAAAAATGTCATCCACAAGCCAAATCATGAAAATATTCCAACAAATTGTCTTGTTGTGCTTTATCTATGCATCATAGAAATACTCCATCAATGTTTCACTTATACAAACCATTGTCTCAAACGACAAAGTTTTTAGCCTTGAGCTTGATTGTCCTCTTCTCTTTGTGAGACAATTTTTTTGGGAACTCTCCATATGTGAGGAAATAAGCAATTTTATAATACCATTCATTCATTGTGATTACAATCAATACCATGGGAAGTTATTTTATATCTCTTTCATTGATGGGTATCTCTCATAGCTTAGTCTCTGCCATGAGTTGACACAAAAAATTTCCATGCACAAGTTTTGTAGGCTTGATCTCCATATCATACTCTTGAATTTGGGAAATCTAATTGCCTCTTTTACCTTTAAAATCTTGTTGATTCAAGATGGACTTGATTGTATAATCTAGTACTAGCATAATTGTGTGGGAATTGAGGATGTAGTACCTGAAACGCTTAACTATTTTCACCACAGTGTAAGCATGTTTTTATATGGATGAGTAATTGAGATCATGACATTTTAGAGGGAAGCTCATGAAATATATGGGAGATTCAATCCCATCTTCATTTGACTGTACTAATATTACAAACAAGGTATGCTCTGAAGCATAACTCTACATGATAAAATTCTTGGTATAATCAGGCCAAACTAGGATAGGAGCAAGTGCAATTGCTTCTTTAATATCATGGAAAATATCTCTTCCTTTTGAGTTCTAATGGAATATTTTTCCCTTTCATCATATCAATGATATGACATGTCTTTTTATCAAAATCTAAAATAAATCTTGACAAAAAATTAACTTTCCCAAAGAAGGAATGGACTCCTTTCTTACTTGACGATAGCGTAAGATTCTGAATTGACTTGACCCATTCAAGATCAATCTTTAATCCTTCCTTAGACACAATGTGTCTAAGGATCTTACCTTCAATAACCCAAAAAATGGATTTTTTGGGGCTAAGAGATATCCAATGATCATGACTTCTTTCAAGTACTTGCTACAAATGGTCACAATGATCTTGGTAGTTTTTTGAGAAAATGGTTAGGTCATCTAGATAGACTATAATAAAATTATTGATTATATCTTAGAAATCCAAATACATATCCCTGTAAAAGGTAGCACCAACATTGATCAATCCAAAAGGCATCTTGTGATAAGTAAAAGTGTTTGATGGAGTAGTGAAGGTTGTCTTGTGTTAATCTTAATCATAGACCTCCACTTGATTGTATCATGAGAATCTATCTAACATGGATAAAATTTATGAACCTATCACCATTTTTATTACTTGATCCATTACCAATAATAGGTAATTATCCTTAAATGGCAGTTGGTTCTAATTATAAAAATCAATGTAGATGCGGATTTCTCCATTTTTTCCTCACAAGAATAATATTGGCTATCCATGGGGAATGATGTATAGGAAAGATAATCTAAGCATTCAACATCTTTTGAATTTTAGTGAGGATAGTAACTAAGATTTTGGGATTATACTAACATTATTTTTGCTTATGAGGATGAGACCCTAGCTTGAGAGGAATATCATGTTGTACTTCCTTTGATCAGAAAGATTTTAGATCAGTATATGAATATTCTAATACATCAATGTACCAATGTAGGAGTCTCACCAACTTCTCCCTTTTTTTCAACAAACAACATTTCATAAATTTATCATCTTGGGATGATCTTATGTCCCTATATTGATTTACTCAATTTCTATAGATAAATTTGATTGTTGACATTTAATGAATCAATCATGCTTATCAAAAATACTCTCCAAAGATACCAACCCTTTAGGAATTATATTCCCTTTTAAATATAATATTTATTCACCAGTTTCCTTATTAACTTCATAAATTGATTATCACTTCCTTCAAAATAAAAATCACTAAAATTTTCCACATTCTCCAAAAATGAGATGACTTGCTCATCATTATTGAAAACTTGCCAATGATTAACATTGTTAGGAACACTAGGATGAAAAAATAATTCAATGGTATACTTGTTTCCTTAGAAAACTTTGCGAGGAACCAGGAGAGTGGTTGAAATAGCCAATGAATTAGCTCTATCATTATTTTCTCTTAGAACTACTAATATATTGAATTCATCAAAACTTTCCATCCAACCCCAAACTTGATTGAAGTAATGCCTTAGTATTTCATTATTCATTTGATATAGATTCCTAACTTGACAAATGACTATCTTGGCATCACCTTAATCATGGAGGTTTCTAATTCCTTTCTTTTATGCAACCTCCATTCCTAACAACAAGGCTTCATATTCAGTAGTATTGTTAGTGTTGTCAAACTAAAACTTGAAAGAGAAAGGGAAGATTTTTCCTTTCGAGGATATGAGAACTATCCCAGCTCCATAACCAATTAAAGAACAACTACCATAAAATTCTAAAGTTGAAACATCATTTGAACTTTCAACCTTGATTTTTTCAAAAGCTAAAACTTCTTCATCTAAAATGGATGGTTCATCTATTTCTTGATATTTTTCTAAAATGTCATTTTAAGATATTTCATCTTCATCTATAGTCAATAGATATGTACCCATTCTATAAGTTTCAAAAAGAATCTGGGCTTTTGGGTCCTCAATCTTTGTCACAATATACTTTGCTTGTTTTTTTGGATGAAGCTTCTGCATCATGCCTTTGATGGGTATTCTAGCCTTAGACCAATCCATGTTGATTTATCCACCAACATATTTACAAAAGTTACATCCCAACAAAACTCCATAAGAGGTTGGAACATCAACCACTAGAACTGTCATCTTGATCTTTTTCTCTGAAAATGCAACAAATGTAAATTGTGCATCCTTGATTTGGCCTATGAGAGGTAATTTTTTAGTTTTCATTGAGATGTTATGTCTAAAAGTCTTTATCAAGTTCAATCCCAAGGTAGTATCTACCTTAGTTAGCATCACATTATTGAAAACACCTAAATCAATGACAGAATTGCTGAGCTTATAACCATTAACGAATAGGGAAATATAGAAAGGTTTTTTTTTTCTAGAGTTAGATGTAGGAGTTAAAACTAGGTTATTTTGTTTTGTCCTTGGATTAAGGTCAATTGATACACTCTTAGATAAGGTTTGATTAGGATTAATCCCTTTAGCTTTGATAAATTTTGCTAATCTTTCAAATTGGTCAAGATTAGATTGGAGGTACTCAGCTTTAGATATTTAGATCTTTGTCTTATTAACATGTTTGATAATATCAAAAACTAGATATAAGGTAGTTAAGGAAGACAAGGTATTTTCATTTTCAAGTTTTAAGTTTTGGGCACTAGGTTTAGACGTAAAAGGAAAAGAAGTAGAATGGGGAAGAGAACTTGTTTATCTATTGTTATATCCTTTGATTGAACTAGTAAAGGAGTTCCTCTTTCATCAATAGTAACTTCCTTGAATGGTTCATCCTTGGTCTTAGCTTTATCAACCTTCTATTGATTTGTTTGACTTTGTGAACGAGTAAGGATGGCATAAGACACGCCTTGTATGTCTTTTTCCTATTCAAATTATTTTTATTTAAAGTTTAGAAACCTAATATCAGAGTCACCAACTTCACCTTCTACATCTCTTGTGAAAGGAGTTGCATCTTCTTTTAGAATATCATCAGTTTTAGGTTCGAACTAATTGACTGTTACATTATTTAGAGCTACTTCCAATGCAATCCTTGCTTATGGTGGAGGAAGCTTATTCTAATTTTGATTTATTACAACATTTATAGAATAACTAAAATCATTTGGGTATGTCCTCCTTGGAACATCCTTGTATGGATAAAATGACATACCTTGAGACATTTTCTTATTGAGTGCTAACAATTCATTCACTAGATTTTGAACCATGGGATCTGTGGTGCTAATAGAATATGAAGTTATAGAGGACTAACCTCTAGGATTGATAGAATTATTTCTCACCTTTCTTGTTAGGATTAAATCATCTTCTACTTTGGTGGCCAAAATTTGAGTAGCATCAAGATCAGTTGGGGTTATTCTTTGCAAAAGAAAACTCACTTTAGGAAACTAAGAATTGATGAAGAAGTACTTTAGATTCTCAGGTGTAGGTTGATAAACTACTAGAATCCTATTCCTCAATTATTAAACTTTACCACAAACTCACACATGGATTCATGTGTTTCTTTATTCATTTATGTAAGTTGAGCCAATAAGGCATGAGCATCTTCTGCTAGCTTAAACCTTGCCTCAAACTTGACATTAAGAGTTGCCCAACTGGTGATGGTTCTAGTTGAAAGATGAAAAAACCAATAAATAGAAACACCTTAGAGTGTTTCTATGACAATCTTATAGAAACATCCTCATGCTCCACTCCAATAACTTTGCATGCAATGTAAAATGTTGCAATATGTTCATCTAGATGTTACTTCTCATCACCATAAAACTTTGGGAAATTTTTCCATGAACCACAAGGAAGTTCATGAGATAGAGAAGTCAAGTTCAATGGACCAAAAGCAGTCCCCCATGGACCTTGAGTAGCCATTCTATGTGGATTATAGGGAGGAATAACAAATCCATGTAAAGGCAAAATAGGCAAGACCCTACAAATGTTGGGAGTGTCATTAGGTATAGGAGATATTGTATTGGTAGGTGGAAAACTTCTTGTACATTGAAGGGGTGACCTTACAAGTGCTGATAAAAAATCAAAGTTATGCTCTTGTAACAACTCAAATGTAGGATCAATATATCCCATTGCCTTTCTATCATGAGTGTAGCTTCGTTTCACCAAATCATGAAAGTATCCAAAAAATAAAAGAAATTAATTACAACAAAACAATAGCAAATAATAAGGTGTTAGTTCAATGTCAACCAAATGAGTGTAGAACTTAGTTGTGTGTTTGTAATCCCCAATGGAGTCACCAAAAATTATTGGGTGAATATTTTTTTATTGATAGAAAGGTAGCAAAATGGTTATTTCAGCCATAGTGTGATTGGATAGAATCTCTCCTCAAGTAAGGGGAGGCTCCTTTCTTATTGCTAACTAACACAATAAGTAACTATTTACACTTATTTACACTATTCTTATCAAAGTGGGTGTTATCATATCATCTAATTCTCTTTTTTTAGAATTGATGTACACTTTAAATCTAATGCTATGAAGACTTTTATTTCTTACAATGTAGTATGGAAACATGGAATTACTTGTTGGAGCAATAATAACCGATATTCAAATTAGTTAGTTGAAAGAATAACTAATAAAAATACCAATGAATGTATCAAAAAACAATGGAATATAGTGTGTCCCAAAGTCTCCACCTTGTTTCCAATAAAGATCAAATCACTAAAGATAATGACTTATAGCTTAAAGTATCCAAAATCATTTCTCAATAATGAACATAAAGCTAGTAATAATGATGTAGCTCAAAGACTTCAAAATCAAGTTCCTGATACCTTTCAATTTATAGAAATTCATACCACAATTCAATCAAATACACAAGAAAATATAATGGAAAAGACATAATAACATCTCCAATACATCATAAATTCATTTCAACTCAAAGATTGAAAGGTCACTTTATAAAATATTGATCAATAAAATATTTACAATTTGAATTCAAAGTTTCAATATTACTTCTCAATTTTGGTAGAACTTTACTTTTATATCAATTGGTGATCCCTTTTACAAAGAACATCCTCCTATTTATAGAGAGGAGTTATGAAAAAAAAAGGAAATACATAAATACATTGACTTATTCATTGACAGAGTCCTATTTGACTTAGGATTGTGCACTTTTCCTATGTGTAAAATACACCAAACAAAATTACACATGAAAAGTTACAAAAATAAACTAAGTGTCCTTAGACATAGGAATTTCTTCCTTTTTATTCTTTTCTAAAAATTCCTCGTATCTCTTCTATGTAGCTTAGACCTCACTATCATCTGGACCCCATGTACCCCTTGAGATGGTAAGAACCCTTGAAATGGAATCTTCTAAATTAACTAGAAAGTATTTGATTTTATCCAAGATTATTTACAACTTATTTATTATGACTTGAAATTCAACTAGTTTGTCAATAGAGTCTAGTGTGAAATTTTTTGCCTCAATCTTGGTCTAAATCAAAAATGAAAACTCCTAAATTATTGTCTCAATAGGAAGAACCTTCTATGAATCATCTCTAACTTGAAAAGGAAGATCTCCAATTTTATCCATAAGATCTAATATCTTATGATCACATATATCTTCAACTTCTTCAGGATCTTTAACAAGAATCTTGAGAACTTATCTTTTATTCTTCATGGTTTCCCTATATTCAATGAATATTTTCCTATTTGGAATAACCTTCTACTCAACTAAAAGTTCCATTTTGAATTTGTGCAGTTGAGTATATGTATCACTATCATTTTCAATCAGTTCTAAATTTTGAGTGAGTATCTTAATTGTTTTCTAAATTTCCATTTTTACTTCACTCAGGTTCTTCAAAAATTCAATGGTAGAATGCAATCATTGAGTACCTTGTGTTGTCAATCTCTCAATCTAGGCATTGACCACTTGACCTTGAGATCCAATTTTCTTAACCTTTTGAATTTCATTTTTAGTGTTCTCATTCTCAATAGGTTCAATGGACTCAGAAGATGGTGTGATCTTTAATAAAATAAAGGTTAGTTGTTCTACTTGTACCTTGAGTTGATCCTTGATCTTTTTGTCTTTGTCATATATCTTGATCAAGGATGCATTTTTGCTTGAAAATATTCTTTTACAGTTTCATGAGTTTTTTCCCAAGATCTATTCATCCTACTACATATTTAGACATTTGAATATCTTCAATGTTTCTATCTTTAGGAGGCACTACAACCTTAGCATACTTATGTCCAGACTCAAAGATTACTCTTGACATAGTTTTATCTTTCTTTATTGTTTTGTATTTTATTGGTACGAGTTGACCAAAATCAAATTCATTAGGAGACACAACCTACTTCTTCCTTTTGGGGGTTTAGGACATGATCCAAGGAGGAAGATATGATGAATCTTTAGGTCCAGAGGAAACCAAGGATTGTGATGTTTGAGGAAGAACAATGATTTGTGAGGTATGTGGGATGGAAATATTAGAGGTATCTAATAGTGGAGTGGACACCAATGGGATAACAGTTATAATTGGTGGGGTTTGTATTGGAGTGAATAAAACCTTGGCGATTGATGGTATTTTAGATACTAGGGTAATAGGGGCTTGAGTTGTTATTTTAGAGGAAGATGCTGACATGAATTTATCCATATCTTGTTGAGTGAAATACAGATTAGTTGGGAACCCCAAAGACTTTGAAGGATTGGGTAAATTTGATAATGAATCAAAAACTTGATCCAACATGCCTTGTGAAGGAACTTAAAAGAGTGTGGTACTAGGAAGAGGTGAAGTCGAGAGAACAACTTGAGGGGGAATAGAAACAATTGACACAAATGTACTTATAGAAGGAACTATAGATAATGTCACATGTGGAACCATTGGGTGTCAAGTTTTAACTATAGGAACTTTTGACTGAATAGATTCAAATTGTAGAGACTGTTAAACTAGAGATTATGAAATTATTGGTTGAGGGGGTGCCTCACTCATAGCTAGTTTCCCTTGCATCTCTTTTTGAATATTCTTCTCAACACTAGCATCTTTGTCTTCTCTGTTACCTTTACCCAAAAACATAAATTTTGGTTTTTAAGTGGATGTAGAGGCCTCTTCCTTATTTTTCATCCTTAATTTTTCACATTTCCTTCGGGTATCTTCATCGTATTCTTCTTTTGACCCTGTCTTGAAATGTTTTAGTTTGATACTTTTGGATTCCAGCCAAGAATTATTCCTTTCCAGTATGGATTGTAATCTATCCCTGATTGATGTAGATTATTTGATTGACCATTATATTGGAGGTAAATTGGTAGAAGCTACTTGATTACTCTCATATGATGGGTCTAACACATTCTCATCATCTAACAGATCTTTTAAAATATCAACCAACTTTAAATTATTAATCTAATCAGTAGTAAGATAGTTGTAATCTAGCTTCCTTACATCTTCATCAGTCTTACATTCTACCTATATGTCCTCAACCCTATGTACATGAGTAAAATTATGCTTGAGTTTCTCCTTCATTAGCCTATAATCAAAATCTTTTCTACTTTTAAACCTCCTGAGAGTTGTCCACTGTAATTATATTTTCATGGTTTTGGCATTTAGCATAGTTGTAATAGTATATCACCCAATGATGATTAGAAACTTAAAATTTATCTTGTGTGCATCTGATTGTTTCTTATGTACACTCATTATGTGTCTACACATCTCCATCAATATTAACTTATCATTTGGATATCTCAGCAACATATATGGTTATTCATCAAATCTCCTACCCTGATGTAGGTGAAGTTTGGGAACTGTAGGAAAATACAACCAATATTATTCACTATTGCCCATGCCTAATCAAAATTTCTCTTCTTTTCTAGGTCTTGCTCGAAGATGTAAATGAAATTGTAGAAGAAAGCATCATTAACTCTCTAATAATATTTGATACTTTTTTTAGAGTTAACTATGGATAGTATTCATGAACTCAGACTTTTTTCCTCTCTCCATTATCAATAAATTTAGGGAAGAATATCATGTTATTTAAAACATAAACTATATAAGAATTCATATAAAATTTTAGGGAAGAAGTCACCTCTGAGAGCTGGTGACATATAGTATCACTGATTTGGCTCCCCAATAAATTCTCTACTTGTTCTTCTTGATTATGAAGATATAATGGTACATCCATTCTTGGAATACATTTGATGTTTAAAGGCCCTTTACTCTACTTAGGAGAGTAATAAAATCCCCTACCTCTTCTAAGAATTCACTATGATATAAGTTTTTAGGCCATCTTGTAATTGAATGTCTAGGAGTCATGAGCCAATGTGTATTAATGTGCTTTTTGCACTTTTTAGAATTTTTATCATAATATTATTAGGCTAAATTTATACTTATATCTAAGTAATATTTGATATATAAGAGATTAAATACTTTATCAAAGTACTCAGAATCCAATCAAATGATCACCTTCCCACTAGCATCCTTAACTGATCTAGTTTCTCTGTCAAAGTGGGCAAAAATTGTTAACAAATTCTAAATCTTGTGTTAAAATAGGAAAGGTAGTTTTCAGGTGTATTTCACTATTTAAAATAGGTTGCATATGCTAAGCAATAATATCCCTGCCTAACCTTTGTAAGAACTTAGCCATATCAGCATGACCGATCTCTGTATCTCCAATTTGATCTACATTAGAGTCCATTGTAGATGTTATAAACACACCTTGAAACTTATACTTCATTATTATTTTAGCTGGGGAATCCTCCAACATTGATCTAGTATCTAAAAAAGAGAGTTTTGATTCCCCAGAGTTAGTATTTTTCATCATTTTTGGGAAATGTGTAGTATGGAGAAAATTCTCCAAACTACATAGTGGGTTGATGACTTTGGTGCAATTTAGAGAATTTTCTCCAAATTACATGGGAAAATATTGGGTGTAGTTCAAATAAAATTCTTTGAATTACATGAAAAAATGAAAATTAGTGTAGGTTAGAGAATTTTCTCTAACCTACACCAGTGTGGAAAGTTACTAAATCTGGGTGCATATTGAATAAAATTCTCCAGCATGCACTAAGAGGATGGATCGTGCACTTCAGAGAATTTTCTCTGAAGTGCACTGGATGGTGTTTTGATGAGAGTGCATCTCAAAAAAAATTATCTGATGTGCACTAGACTATGTACAATTCAAAGAATTTTCTCTGTGGTGCATCGTAAGGTATGAAATTTGTGCAACTCAGAGAGTTTTCTCCAAAGATCACGGGGGGTTAAATTTTCTCTAAAGAGAAGCTAGGGTTCATGCAAAAGACTTTGAAAACCTCAAGTGAGGAGACATATTTCAAAATTTGAGGTTTTTGGCTTCAAATGGGCAAACACGAGGTTTTAAGGAACTTATCATGATTGTACAAATTTGAAAACATGAAAGAAATAAAACTATGGAATAGTGATAAAGAAAAGGAAAAAACTATACAAAAAAAATGAAAACCTTACCTGATTTACATTGTAGGAAATCTATGAGCAAATCAAAATAATTGATCACAGAAATGGTGAAAAAAAATGCAAGTCAGCATGAAAATGATGATTGGAGGTGCACACACACTTGAAAATGGTGAGAAGAGGATTAAAAATGGTAAAAATAAAAAAATAATGTGGGTTAAATATATATAATGAGGGTATTTAATGTGAAATAATTATCGATGTAGTGGTGGGCCCAGTTATAGGGTCAAAGAAATTTTTTAACTTTGTATGTGCATTAGTGGATAATTTCTATGCTATTACATGCTTGGTGCAGTTTAAAAAAAATTATTTAGATTTCACGTGCAGGGATAGATAAATTCTTTACCTTTGCACATTTTGGTGTAGTTTGAAGAAAATTCTTCGAACTAAATGGGAGAATGAAAATTCCCTCAAAAATATAACTTTTTTTTTAGGAAAAATAAACATAATAAGGTAGTGATTGGCCTCATTTTTTGTGCAAAAATATCATGGGCTACAAAATAGACAAGTTTCATAGGGGTTATCCCATGAATTGATCCTGTTAAACTCAAGGATAACACATAATAAACATGTTTCATTTGACCAAGACATAGAAAACATTATGAATGATCAAATATTATAATCTATAAATAGAAATGAAGTAATAACATGCAAAAACAATTTTAAATATTGATTGTGTTTAAACAACTATAAACAACATCTACATATTTGTTATAGATTCATAATGGTAATGGAACGAAAAGATCATTACAACATATACTCATCACTATATAATTTGGAAATATCCCACAATGGTTACATAAATAACATTGAAACATATAATCATCCTTGCATAATCACATAGTAATCAAAATTTCATTACAACATATAGTCACTATTACATAATTAAGAAATGTTTTTTGTCTTTCAAAATAATATAAAATGTATCCCACAATAATGTCTCAGATATTAATTTAAATTTATATCTCCTCACTAAAAATTATGTAAAATGTGACTACAACAAGAAAAAATAACATTATACTATGAAAAAATTAAAAAGGAAAAAAAGGTGGTCTCTAGTTTAAAAAGGATCTCCATAGCACTAAAATCCATCAGAGACATCATGCATGCATTTGTATTAGCAAATAATGAGCTCTTTTCATTAATTTCATGTGACAGTTAGGTTACAGGTGGATGAAATAACATTTTGGTATTATAAATCATGATATACAAGAGACAAATATCATCCTTGGCTCATTAAAACCATCATTAAACTCCTCATATCTCCTTAGAACTTCATTATAACCAATTCATGAAGAAATGTAGAGATTATTTCAAAGCAACTGACTATGCCAATACCACTTCTGTTATAATTAGGTTTTTAATGTTATAAAAGGCCTACACATATAAAATGGGAATGTGTGGGAATAAATTTTAATTAAATTATCTTTTATATCCTCTTCAAGGCTTCTTAAAATTCCAACTAGGCCTTCATGGTGAATCAAGACCATAAATATGTATGTTTGGACTAAGGTGATAGTGTAAGGCAAAACACAAAGTTTTCCATGAGCCAAAAAGGTCCAAAAGGTTGATATATACAATTATCATGATCCTAAATATATGATGTAATATGATCTAATGTAATCCAATAATTTGGATGACAAGAAGGTAACAAGATAGTGATCCAACTATAACTGAGAAAAAAATGGAGTAGACAAATATTTATGAGTTGTTTGAGATAAAAATCACCATTTCAATCATATTTATAACTCTTAAAGTCTTAAATTACCCCTCACACTCTATTTCATACCCTTCCAATCTCATTTCCACTTCAAAGTAATCCTCTTGTGTTAATCTCACAAACAAGCCTAAAGGAAGACCTACAGGTCTGTATGAACAATATGAGGAAAAGGGTGAAATTTTGGTTTGATAATTAGGTATAAGGATAGTAAAAGGTTTGAGAGAACATTAATATAATTTACACCTTTATTATATTCATTATTAGGAACATAATAACAAGATAAAGGCCATTCTCATTCCTTGATAGGATATTAGGCCTAAAGGAAGATAAATAGGTCTGTAAATATAAATGTGAATAGAATATGCATTTGTGAGTTAAGGTTGAGGTTTGAAGAGATGTGTTAAGTTATGATATAATGTTTAAGGTGTTTTATGGTTTGTAAATAAGATAAACATTCTGAATACCTAATAGGGTTTAAGACTAGAATAACACCTACAGGCATACAATGTTAAGTCTACAAGCTTTAGATATAGGGGTCCTAGCATGATCTTGTATTGTATATTACTTGAAGAGATTATTAAAAATTTAAAATAAATTATAAATTTATACTCAACATCATTTATATTCTATGAAATTGGAATTACAAATCCTAGAATAAGGTTGTAGTGGGTTTTAAACTCCAATAGGCACTTATAGGCATGCCTATAAGAATCTCCACAAGATGTACTTTATGTGTTGGATATGAGGCCTAAGGTTCATTTGAGTTTTTATAGGAATTAAGGGAGATGGTGAAAGATTTTTACAAGTATTAAAGAGGTGAAATAAATCAAAAAGGGACATTTACAAGTGTTGGCAAGGTGACATGCCTAAAGGAAGCTATAGGCCTGCTTATAGAATGTAAAGAAAATATTTAGTTTTTTGTATTTAAATTAGCTTTTGAAGTATTTGTATGAGTGATATATCCATTTTAGGAGGATAATAAAATTATTAGAAACCTTGGAAAGATAGGAATTCCATCAAAAGATGCATGTACGGTCATAAGTATAAGACTGCTCTAAAACACTAGGCATGGTTCAAACCAGGTGTTAATGATATTGAAATTCCAAACCTTTTGTAAAAAAATTAGATACATTAGTGGAAGTGTTTTACACCTCATGGAAGAATATAAAATCAAACATAAACACTTGTATGCCCCCTTTTTCTCAAAAATTTTCTTTGACCTTCGTAACAAGCATGAACAGTTAAGAAAGTCAACTTTATTCACGTGTGAAGTATGAGGAAGAGATGCATGGGGTCAAATGGTGTTATGGGATGTTGAAGAGAATTTTTGTTGAGGTCAACATACCCCCATTTTTTAAAATGGGGATCTTTGTTTCAAAAAAATTCAAATGTGTACTTTTAATTGAAAATACCACTTGATCAGAGTTCTATATTTGAAAATCATCCACACCTAGTTCTCATTTAGCTTAACTAACATGTCTCCATTTGATTCTTGTCTCATTTTGCCTAATTTTTATAATTTTTTCTTCATGTGTTTTCAAGATGTAGGTTTAATGAAGACTCAAGTGTGTGGATAATGTTCAGGGTTTCATACTTCAAATGATAAATTGACCCTTTGATTAATCATTTGTATTTAATAGTTTGATTGAATTCATGAGTAAACAATGTTAAAACCTAGGGTTTTACACCTTAAAATACATTTTAACCTAGGACCTTTTAAATTGAATCCAAATTAATGCGGGTTCATTTTATTTTAAAATGCATGGGAACACTTTATATTTGCTAAAAGACTTAACTTAATTTTTATCCTAAAGCCCTAATTGTATTTTTCAACATGACCAACACCTTAGGCTAAAAATGGTATGCCATGTTCTTTTATGTCTCAAGTCCCCTTAATTATTTTATTATATGTATGGACTAATTAAATTCAAGGTCTGTTTTATTATGTTTCATACTTAGACTAAAGTCTTACATTAAGGTTCTCAATCACATTTATTAACATGACCAAAACTTTAGGTTAAAGACTTTATCCTATGTCTTATACATTCCCAAAACCTTACTTATTTTATTTTATCCATCGGAATAGAAGGGACAAATGAAAGGATGACAAGTGTCAATATCGTAGAGCATAGGCAAAATATCTACAGTTCACAAGAATGCATAAAAATTCAATAAATCAAGTACCTAGATCAATAGAGCATATTTGATAGGGCAAAGATGATCCTACAGCAAATGAGGCATCAATAAGTCAAAGATCCTACAAGTAAAAAAAGCAACCAATCATGTCCAACTTCAAGGATCAAGATCCAATGATGCATGTTGATCCATGTAAAATAGATCCAACAACATGTAGTAAGGTCAAAATGTCAACAAGCCCTATAAGCAAACACAGAGATAACAAGTATCATGCCTGTACTGGATAGTTAAAACTCAAGCACCATACTAAATATCAATGATGCATGGTTGAGCATACACATTCCAATTAATGGTGATTAATAATTTAAAACTTCAACAAAGCCTCAAGAAGAGTGAGAAGGTGACAAGTGTCATCATCATAGAAACTAAGTCAAGAAATCAATGGTGCACAAAGCAAAGGACATAACCCAAAGGATCAAGATCCAATGGTGTGAAATGAAATTGGATTTATAAAATAACCCATAAATAATGTGATAGTGACATGTGTCATGACCATGATAAATGGAACAAAGATCAACCAATAACATTTAATCTCTTAGATCCAAATTGATGGTGCAAGGCAATGAAGACTTTTCAATGGATCTAGACCCAATGAAGTGTTGACACATGTCTTAAGGTACAATAGTCATATTTTGAAAATAAATAAAATAAGTGACATGGTTATGCCACATTAGCATACACATCAGGTTGAAAGATCTTATGGACCTAAAAAGGCAAAGTTATAAATATAAGATCTAAATGCAAATCTAAGTCATGAAGCTCTCAATTAGAACTCCACTACCACCATTAAATATCTATGCAAACCTACATGAACTCTATAAAACCTATCACATAAATAAGCTCCAATTTGACTATGTGCTCATTAAAATCAAGCTAAGGAGAATCAAATTATCATATGTGCAAGGATAATTCAATTTAGAGTTGAATTATAGTCCATTAGTGAGTAATTCGATCAAAATTATAGTAATGGAAACTCAAAAGGGTGTCTCCAAGGAGGATGTGGGGTTGTATTTGAAGATAATTTCTAAGGGAAGGGTTTTTAAAAGATACTGAGTTTGATTCTTTGGCTCTAAACACTAGAGACACTAACTGGTTGAAGTTATTATGGACCATCAAGAACCAACTTGCCATCACAAGAGAAGAAGAGAAAATTTTCTTAGCTGAGAGATTGTATGAGGACATCATTACAATTCAAATGATCTATATTCATTATGTATCTATGAAGCCTAAGGTACTTCACTGCAACAACATTCTTGTTCCTATATTTAGAGAAAATAAGATAGATAAAGGCATGATTATTAATTAGCATAATTTAAGAAAGGTTGCTTATATCTCTATTTTGGAATTTGAGTCATGTTATAAGTTACCTGGACCCCAAATATACCTTACCTTAATCAATTCATGGGCCAAGGAGCATGATTTGAAAAATACCCTAGCCATGTGGTTGTATTCTAGAAACTAAGGCTTTTCAAACTTCAGTAAGAACATCCCAATTAGCCAATTCAGACATAGGATAAGGATGATCATGATAATGTTGAAAAAACTGTGTAAATGCCACCATAACCTATGTTGATCCTATCTAGGTGCTAATTATCTATTTCATGGTTGAAAAGTAGATTACCCCCCTTTGGGTCAAATAATAAGCATCTCATTGAGTAGGCAATTTTTTACAATTAAGAACAAGAAGAAAACTCAATTCTATATGATGTCATATCTCTTGGATACAACTTGTGATACTACCAAGATTCTAAACTAGAGGGAATAGTCACCCAATGCAACACAAACTTTTTTGCCAGTATCATTCAAAGCTACACATATTCAAATATAGGGACCACATTAAATTCATATGTGACTATGTCTACCCAATCCTGAGTGAGTCCATAACCGACATTAAAATTCCAATAATTATCCCACTAATTAAAAATAAATTGAAATGATTGGTGATATATGGCTATACCCAGACTGTACGGTCATAATAATTGAAGGGGCATAGAGTTCTCCTCTCATGCTACCCATTCATGTCCCTGACAAGCTAGCTGAGTAAGAAGTTGCATATCAAATATTTTATGGTGTACATGGTCTCTATAAGACCAAGAGAAAATTCCTCTTCTAAAACTTCCCCATACTATTGTAAAAACCATATTCAAATAATGGGATAACATCGCAGTAGCATCCAGGCATAGGACATCCTTAGATCTATAGTTGGATGGGTTTAGATAGTGGGATCCTTGTCTAAGGGTTAAAGAATATTTGAAGATTAAGGGAATGTCAGATGTACCTTATGATCATGATCCTAGAGCATTTGATCCCATTTACACCAAAACATCTTCATACTTTGAGGTCACTAAGAGAATAAAACATCACAACCTGAAGCCTGAATCTAGGTTAGAAAGAAACCAAAATATGGATGACATATGGTATCTAGGGCCCAAACAATATCATTTACTAGGTATTATATCTTTTATACCTCCACTAGTTTAACCATAAATAGAGTATAAACATAAGTCATTGATGGAGCAAAGACTAGAGGAAAGAAGACCAAATGAGATAGCTGAATCATCAAAGGTAAAAGAGCAAGAATTACCTCAGGGGGAGGTACACATGATAGCATTGGACCCTAATGAGACTATAGAGGATGCATTTAAAATAATATTAATATCTTATGAATTAGAATCATAAGATTCAGAAATAAAGGTTAAAGAGACCAAGGAAGAAAAAAGGAAGGAAGTTTAGAACTTAGTCCCTATAAATAGCCCCAAAAGGAAGGTTAAGTTGTTTATTGTTGCTAGATCCAAGAAACCCAAAGGTAATTTCACTCATCCTTTGAGTGAAGTTAATTTATTTAGTGAAGAAAACTTGATATATGGTCCAACTACTCTAGAATGATTCATTTATGGACCTAGATTGCAGAAAGTCACTACTAGACATCATCCTTAGGCTATGATGCAAGCCATCAACATCCATGTGCATGAAGAGATCAAGCCATGGATTATGGCTTTGAAAAAGGAAGATGAAATAATATTGGCTACCCCAAGTCAATCAAGTGTAGCATAAATAAATGTCCCATCCCCATAGGTGACTCAATCTAAAGTAGGAGTCAAATTTGATCCAAAGACTGCTAGATTATAAAGAGTAATAGAGAAAAAGTTTATGGTAGTTGGTGAGGAGATAAGATACCAAAAGTTGGATCCATTGACTAATTTTACCCTAGTAGGATGTAAAATCTAGGAGAAAATCCTATATTTGAATAAGATCTATTGGATTTATCCCAAGCTCAAACTAAACAATTGCAAGCTATCCTCAAAGGTATTCAGCAATGAAAGAAGAACTTGGAAGAGAAAGCTATATTTTCAATTCCAGAAGTAATGATAAAAATGTTTGAAGAGACTTTATTTGACATGTTTAATTCTTTGAAGTCAATAAAGTCTAGATAGAGTGTATTGAGCTAGCAATGCACTGTAGCCATGAACCTAGTTCACCAATGGCAAAATTCACGAGGCAAAATAAAAGGATTTGATCAACTCCTAATAGAGGATCAAATTATTGATTTCAAAACAATCAACTTGGCTCATCTAAAAATATCCATGAGGTTATTGATAGATAAAATCAAGGGTCTGAAAAAATGTTCCAAGGACCTAGAAAACCTTTATGACGATGAAAAGTAGTTATAAAACATAATGGAGTATATATTAGGGAGTATAATAAAATATCCCACTATACTCAGCTTAATTGGCCTAATTACTAATGAAGAATTCAATCACATAGCTACCCAAGTCATGAAGGAAGAAAGAAGCAAAAGCCAAGGAAAGACTTAGGCAAACAATAGTAGGATCATGAATATGATCTTTACTATAGAGGAGAAGATTACAGAGGCTAGGAGCATAAAAGAAGAATTAAAAAGGGTTGATAAAGATCTCAATAACATGGTATATCAATAGGATGAACTCTTCATAGAACCTATTGTCAATTTAAATCTCATTGATTATCAACATGGTAAAGCAATAAAGATCCTTCAATAAAAACTAGGGACTTTAGCAGCAAAATGGCCTCAAAGTTAAATTTTTTAATCAAAACATATTATTTTTGTAACTGAACATGTATGTATTTGAAAATAAATATTCTTTTGTAAATGCATGTGCAACTTTTAACTCACATCGCCTATAGGTCGATTCTCTACAAAGTGTCTTTCTCTAGAAGGTTGCAAAGGATAGTTGTATAGTTGTAATTTGGCATAACTGACCAACATACCTCCTAAGTTTTCTATATAAGGGGTATTGTCTATTGTAAAAAAGAGAGGGAGTTTTAAGCAAGAAAACTTGTGCTAATTTTGGAGCAATTTATTGGAAGCAGAGAATTTTGAAAAGTTTGTCTCATTTATTTGTGTGAATTGTCTTTATGGTTTCTCTCTCACTTGTCTAGTTTAAATTTCAGATTTGAATGATTCTTATAAATTATAGATGTGTACTTTTCAAATGTAGAGTTTTTAATTTGTGTTAATACTATATTGTTTGAAAGTTCTTAGTTTTACTTAATTTTATTTGCTCTTCTTGTAGATGTGCTAATGTTATATGTTTGCATGGGTAAATATTTAAAGTAAATATGGTTCTTATTTGTATTCTTCCACTTTCATTAGATGTTTGTCTGATGTGTGATGTGATTTGAGCTTAATATTTTTTATGTTATACATTGGTTTCAAGTGCATGTTTAGATGATAGTTGACTTTTATTATTATGTCTGGAATGAAGATCAACAACATCAATATGTTCTTTCTCTACCCTACCCTTCCTTTTTCTTATTTTTTGACCAATTCACTTTATATTTGTTTCCATTATAAATATCCATTTTAGCTTATATTTTAGATTTAGTTATTTGAATATAATTTACTTTATTTAGTCAAGATTTCTTTCATTTGCATAAATATTAGCTATCAAGCCACAGTTGCTCCCAACAACCAAACTCTATAAATTTTATGAAATAGTTCACTTGTTCTACCATTATTCCACCACATATAACAAGATTATCACAACTTACAACTCATGCATTAGATTATCTTAATTCAAAAATGAGTAGGTTTTCTTAAACACTCAGAACCACATGTGAAACACTTACATGCATCAACAAGGAACATGTTTTGTTGGTGATAGAAGGAGGGCCTTAGTTAAATATTTGAAAATTTATGGTGTCTTTGCTAATTTTGGTGAATTGTGTTCAAAGATCAATGAATTATTTGCATATTTATGTTTCTTCTAGCATATTTCTGTAAAGATTATTGAAATTCATGGTTTCAGACCAATCTCTAGGCTCACCTAGCTGAAGATTGTCAGTCTTTAAAGATTAATTGTAAATATTACAAATGAAGTTTAAGTTTGGTAAATTTTCCTTGTTTGAAATTAGTGATGGAAAATTTGCTCAGAGATTGATTGTTTATTTGAAAATTTTGTTTTATTTGGACTTAGAATTGTAAAGATCATTGATATTCTTGAGTTTAGATATATCTTTGATCTTATTCAGTCAAAGATAGTTGTTCTTTGAAGAGATTTATATAAATTTGTGTAAAGTTTGCTTAACTTAGGAACCTTAAAAGTGAAAATATACTCATAGGTAAGGATTGGATTGTTATGATTGAGATAAAGATCATTTATCTTTGCAAATATAAGGTTTATAAGTCATATTTTGGATAGGGCTCAAGGTTTACAAGTTGGAACTACTAAGAATTAGGACTAGGTCAAGGTTAGATTCAAGGTTACCTCACCTTTCATTAGAATATCATAGGAAATCAAGAGCAAACAAAAGTAAGTGAAGGGTTTCTAAATCTTACCCTACTTCACCTATTCAAAATGCTCCCGTGTTAAATACTTATCAAGGTATGGCTTGGTTAGGTGGATCTTCCATCAACATGCCTGGTCAGGTACATGACTTACCGTAAAACCTTGAGAAATATTTTTGATCATTCAAACCTAATTGTGTTATCATAGCTAAAGAACACATTAAAAATTTCAAAGTTTATTTAAGACTATTAAATGTAGTTCATGAAGATGTAACATGTAGATTGTTTCCATTTACTTTCAAAGATGTTGCATGTGAATGGTTTCTCAACCTTACAGATAATTATATCACTAGTTCAGATGATTCTAATAGAATTTATATTGATCAATTTGGTAAAATAATTAGTCCTTATATTCGATATTAACAATATACCACTATTAAAAGAGATTCTAGTGAGACCATTAGAGCCTTTAATGCTAGATTCTAGAAGATTTTTAGTATATCCATAGCTCCTTATAGACCTGGTGAGGCTTTGGCTTTAGAAATATATAAGGATGCTTTGGACCCCATGACTTTTGTGTTTCTTAAAAGGTCTATTGGATTTATAAACTCATTGGCCCTGACCTGTGCTAAAGCTATAACAATCAATGATCAAATGCAACCTCAAGGTCAACTTGCATATGTTATTCCCAATGTTAATCCCAATTTCCTTGCACTAAATTATATTCCTAATGCCAATTAGAATGTGCTTACCCTAAATTAGACACTAGTCTTAAACCAATTTCCCTTAAGCCATGTTCATATTGGCCAAAACCTAGGATTCTTGAACAATAATGCTACAAATGGATTCCATCCATAGGAACAAAGAGCTTTGATGCCAACAACTAGTAATAGTAATCAAATTCATAGTTTAGAGGCACCAAAGAATGAGAATGAATCCATACTCAAAATGGTTCAAATTTTGAGTATTGACTTCTTTCAATTACAAAATCAAGTAGGAAACATTGGGGAGAACTCCAATATATATTACTCTTATCAAAGGTTTAATAGACCTAATAACCAATTTCATAATAGTAACAATGGCAATAGTAGTAATAATAATGAGTCATCATCAAGTAAGAATAACCCTGAGACTAATATTTATGATGTTCCACTAATTGAATATTATAGGGTTCACAATACTTCAGAGAATGGTGAGTTAGACTATTGAATTATATAATTATTTTGAGTTATTTCAAGATGAATTAAATACATCTAAAAGTGGGCCTAATAGATACATTTATATAGGTCCATCCAATTCTTCAAAGTCATCCAAATCTGATGATACAACTCTAATGGTGGAGACATTTGACTTCCCATTCTAAAAAGAAAATGAACCTGAAGATACTCCTAAGGTGCATGCTTTTCAACAATATTTAAAGAAGACATACCCCCTATGGATTATGGAGGAGAATCAGCATTTCATAACTTCAATTCCACCAAATAATTTTGACACTCCTCTTTATCCTATAGTTAACAACAATATTGAGCTTCCAAAGGTAAGTACTTCTAAGCCTAATATTAATTCATCTAGTACTTATACTAGAGGTAGATACAATATAGTTAAGGACATGAACAGGATTAAGTCCAACATCACACTGCATGAGCTGACTCAAATAAATGATCAAAGGAATTTGTTACTTGAATCTCTATCCAAGAGGTTTTTTATGTCACCCAAGGTTGAAAATACTAATATTGCTATGTACAAGAATAAGGTAAGTGTCCCACCTTTCTTCCTTATAGTCAAAATTTTTGGTAATAATTTACATAGTTATTTGCTAGCCTCTAGTGCTTCTATCAATATCATGCCTAAAGGTATTTGTGAGAAACTACGTTTTACTCTAATTAAATCTGATAGGGTTGTTAATTCATTATAATCTAGGCTAAAAGTAATTGGAGAATTATTGAATGTTCAGATGCAGTTTACAGCTGAGCCAAAGATACAATAGTTTACAGAAATCCAAGTGGTGGATATTCCTGATGCATTTGGAATGTTTCTCGGTAGATACTAGACCAAGTCATTGAATGGTTACATGTTTACTGATTGTTCCCACATATGGCTTTCATGGAAGGGAATTCCAATGATTTGAATTGAAAGAAAACCCAAGATGAAACATATGATCATTGAGTACAATGCTACAAATGAAAGGGTAAACATGGCCAATTATGAGTTAGGAGTTTACACTCTTGACACCGATAAGGTATGTGACTCTAAATATACTCATGTTATGCCTAGAATATGGAAATTATTTTTTGATGGTGTAAGGTGTAAGTCTAGTTTTGGTGTAGGAATTGTCTTGATTAATCCTGTTGGTAAAAAAAATTTAAACCTATTATAGTCTCCAATTTTCATGCACTAATATTTTGGTGGAATATGAGGCTCTGATCTTAAGACTATAATTTACCATCAAGCATAAGATTAAAGAACTTATGCTTCATGGTGACACAGAACTATTAGTTAATCAAGTGAGAACTAAGTAACAGTGTAAATTATCTTACCTTAATAAATATAATTTTAGAGTTTGGGACTTGATAGAATATTTTGATACTTTCAACATTGTCTCAATTCCTAGGGAAGAAAATAAGCTTGTTGATGAGCTAGCCTCAGTTACAACTAATCTTATGCCTAACCAAGACTCTAAACTAGGAAGCCTTAATGTTGAGTTAGTCCCATGTCCCTTAGCCCCTGATAATATCAACCATTTGCAGGTATTCAATGATGACCAATAGATTTTAGACTTCATGAATAGTTTATGGATATTTAAGGCTCACTTTATTGATGAAGCTAATGAAAATTCTCTTGATAAAGGCAACATTGATGACAAAATTATGCAATTAAGTGATGATAAAATTCCCAAGGGCATGATTGACCTAGAAAGATTATTTGACATACATAAACTATCTGAAAATGTCAAAGTTCCTAAAGTGAATGGGAAAGATTACAAAATAGTTAACCTAGGAATACAAGGTCAACCTTAGCTAGTGAATATTGGTATAGCCTACACTAATGAAGAGTTGAAAAAGTCTAAAGAGTTTTTGGCAAAGTATAAATATGTTATAGCATGGTCATATGAGAACCTAAAGATCTGTGATCCTAGAGTCATAGCTCATACCATACTTTTGAAGGAATCATGCAAGCCTTTTAGGCAAAAACAAAGACTAGTTAACCCTCTCTTAGAACCTTTGATATACAAGGAGTTCAAGAAGTTGTTGGATGCAAAGATAGTGTTTCCCATTAGACACTCCACTTGGGTAACTAACTTAGTGCCAGTTAGGAATAAAAATGAGGAAATCAGATTGTGCATAAACTTTAGAAATTTAAATAGAGATTCTATAAAAGACAACTATCATTTGTCTTCTCTTGATCAGGTTATTTAAGTTGTTAGTGGTTCTGCAATTATGTCTTTTCTTGATAGATTTTTAGGTTATAACCAAGTGTTTGTGGATAAGGAAGATAGATTTAAGACTATATTCACTACTAAGTGGGGCACTTTTACCTACAAAAGAATGCCCTTTGGACTAATAAATGTAGGTATAAGTTTCCAGAGAGTCATGGACCATGCTTTCCAGGAGATGATAGGTAAGTGCATTATCATTTATATGGATAACTTAACTATATTTTCTAAAAATAGGGAGGATCATATCATGCACTTATAACAAGTATTTGAAAGATGTAGGAGGTATGAAATTTCTCTCAATCCTAAGAAAAGTATATATTGTGTTACTAAGGAAAAATTATTAGGACATGTTATAAGTAAAGAGGGATTTCTATAGATCTTGATAGAATAGATGCCATATCTAAAATAGAACCTCCTAATAGTAGAAAAGAATTGAAATCTTTCTTTGGGAAAATCAACATTATGAGAAATTTTATTTTTGGTTTTGTAAAAATAGTGAGACCATTTAATGATATGTTGAATAAGGAATCCAAGATCACATGGAATGAAGAAATTAGATAAGCCTTCAAAGACATAAAAGAAGCAATAATGCAGGCATCAATATTGATAAATCTTGATTTTTAAAAGGATTTCTATCTTTATTATTTTGATTTTGATGATACAATTGTAGATATCCTAACTCATAAAATAGATGGATGTGATCATCCCATTAATTTCATGAGTACTAATTTTAAAAATGTTGAGTTAAACTATTCCTTGATTGATAAGCAGGCATGTGCTTTAGTCAAAGCAATAAAGAAATTTAGGCATTATATTCTTATAAATAAGGCATATACAATACTACCAAATATTGATACTAATCTCATGCTTATCCAATGTGAATTATTATAAATAATAGGTAAATGGATGTTCATACTTCAAGAATATGGTCTATATATTAAGACTGCCAAACTGGTAAGGTGCCAAGGGTTAATTCAATTAATTGTTAATACTAATCCCAATTTAAGTGAAATGCAAGTAGAGAAACAAAGTTTTCAACCCAATGATTGGTATGATTTGATTTATCATTTACTAATCAATGACACTTGTCCTACAGGATTAAATAGGGAGCAAAAGAGAGATTTAAGTCTAAACACAGCCCATTTCCTAATCAAATATAGAGTACTTTTAAGAATAATTATGAGGGTATATACTTGAGATGTGTTTCTAAAGAGGAAACATCATATATCCTAAGTACTTTCCATGAGAATATTGGAAGTAGACACCCATCCGAAATGAAAACAACACATAATATCTTTAAGGTTGGTTATTATTGGCCTACTATCTTCAAAGATGCTCACAAACATGTGAGAGAATGTCATCAATGTTAGATATTAATTACTAATGAACCCGAGGCATCCATGCCATTAAATCCAATGATGATTGATAAACCCCTTGCTCAATGGGGATTAGATTTTGTAGGGGCCATCAACCCCAATGCTTTAGAAGGACATAATTATGTGCTTAATGCTACTGACTACTACACCAAATGGATAGAAGTAGTGGCAACCAAATAATGCAGGATATAAGATGTGATAAATTTCTTATAAGAGACCATATGTATAAGATTTAAAACACCAGTGTCTCTAGTTTATTATAATGGATCTGATTTTATATCCATTAAGATGACTGAGTGGGCATATGACAACAACATTATTCTCATGTTTTTATCAAACCATTACCATAAAATCAATGGGTTTTTTGAGTCAACTAAAAAAACATTGATGAAGGATATCAGGAAGTCTATTGTTGACAAACCAAGAACCTAGCATAAGTTACTCAAGTATGCCCTTTGGGCTAATAGAACAAGAGTCAAGAAAGATCTAAAGGCATCACCATATTTGCTTGTGTATGGTCAAGAGCTTATATTCCCCATCACTTCTAATTTTCTAACCTATAAGTTTATGTAAGAGTACATGGAATGAGAGGATCAAGAGTTTGCAAGTTCTAGGTAACTTGACATTATTCAAATGGAGGATGTAATAGAGGAAGCTTTTGCTAATTTTAATAGGCATCAAACCATAGTGAAAATATGGTTTGATAAATGTTCCAAAATTAAGGTGTTCAGATAAGAAGACTTAGTTCTTATTTGGGACAAATCATTTAAAACTAAGAGAAGGCATGGAAAATTCACATGTTTGTGGATTGGTCCTTATCAGATTATTGAGATACCAGGAGACAACACCTTCAAGCTCAAAGGCTTGCAAGGAGTAGATTTTACATCACCAATAAATGGGCAATATCTCAAGCACTACCTCTTTGTTGCTCCACCCTAAGTCCACATGGAGTAATTTGTAAGACTAGTTAAATTTAGTGTAGGTAGGATTAGATTAGTTTCTTTCCTACTCCCTGTTTATAAATATTACATGTAAGGATTTGGTTGCTTGTTGTTTCTTTTAATTTTTGTCTATTTTTATTCTTATTGTGTGTTTCTTTCCTTTTGTCTATTCCCTACTTTTAATAAGTCTTTTTTAGGACAGTCATCAATCTCCAATACATGGATTTTCTCAAAAGGAGCTCTACAAATCAATAATGTAGGTATGAATTCTCTAAATGGTTGATCATGGATCTTGAAATGTGAGCTTGATATTATAGTTTTGAGAAATTGGTAAGGGATGGTATCTATATTGGTTGTTCCTAAAATCTTAAACCTTATTCTTGATCCAAGTCTGATTCTAATAAGTATTACTTATGTAGGATAAAAGTTCAAACTATTAAAATAAAATCATGTTTGCACCTAATAAACATTGATTATTTGGGACGAAGTTTACAACCAAGGATGATTTATTGAAGATCAAACATTTGGCCAAATCCTAAAACCTAGCTAATCTAGTTCCCAACCTTTGTTAGAAAGCAAAACATATCTAAAAAGTTTTAAAATAAGAGCTTTATTATAAAATTTAAAATCTTTCTAAGCAAAGGTGATTCTAGTAATCTCCACCGAGGCTATAGATGCCTAGCTGGCATTGGATCAAATCCTTGTGTGGATCTAAAGGCATCTCTATTAAGGTTATGGATCCCTAGCTAATAGCATAGCAATGCCCAAGCCTTCCATGAGATAAAGCATGATTTTTAATAAACATCTAAATATGCTACAAGTCAATGTTTATGATCAAGGCCATGAATCTAGAAGCTGTTCTCTAAACCCCATGGTAATCAATAAGTGGAATCAAATCACACACACATCATTGCTATATTTTTATGTTTGATTTTAATTCTACATGTGTGAAACTTGTTTTAATTATAGATTGATCTTAACAATGACACTTGACCAAGTAGAATAAGTAGCCTAGTTGTTAGTCTAAATCAGAGTCTCTGAATTCTAACATATTTTTATGTTTCCCCTAGAAGATGCCATTTTTTGAGGTTAGGATACCCCCATTTCTGAAAATGGGGACCCTTGTTTCAAAAAAATTCAAATTTATGCTTTGAATTGAAAATGCCACTTGATTAGAGTTCTTTATTTGAATAGCATCCACACCTGATTCTCATTTAGCTTAACTAACATGTTTCCATTTGACTCTTGTCTCATTTTTCCTAATTTTATTAATGGTTTCTTCATGTGTTTTCAAGATTCATTTTTAATGAAGACTCAAGTGTGTGGACAATTTTCAGGGTTTCATAATTCAAATGATAAATTTACCCTTTGATTAATCATTAGTTTTTAATGGTTTAATTAAATTCATGAGTAAACAATGTTAAAACCTAGGGTTTTATACCTTAAAATATCTTTTAACCTAGGACCTTTTAAATTGAATTCAAATTTACGTGGGTTCATTTTGTTTTAAAAATGTGTGGTAACACTTTATATTTACTAAAAGACTTAGCTTAATTTTTATCCTAAGACCCTAATCATATTTTTTAACATGACCAAGACCTTAGGCTAAAAACTTTATTCTATGTTCTTTTATGTCTCGAGACCCCTTAATTCTTTTATTATCTTCATGAACTAATTAAATTTAAGGTCTTTTTTATTATGTTTCATACTTAGCCTAAATTCTTACCTTCAGGTTCTCAATCATGTTTATTAATGCAACCAAAACCTTAGGTTAAAGACTTTATCCTAAGTCCCATATATTCCCCAACTTTACTTATTTTATTTTGTCTATAGGAACAAAAGGGACCAAAAAAATGATGACAAGTGTTAGGATATTGGATCTCAAGTAAAATATATATGGTTTACAAGAATACATACAAAGCCAATAAGTCAAGCACCTAGATTGATGGAGTGCATTTGATCAGGAAAATATGATCCTATGGCAGATAAGGCATAAATAGTCAAAGGTCCTACAAGTAAACAAAGAAACCAATCACATCTGACTCCATGGATCAAGATCTAATGGTGCACATTGATCCCTGAAAATAGATCTAATGTCATGTAACAAGGTCAAAATGTTAACAAGACCTATGAGTAAATGTAGAGATAACAAGTGTCATGTTTGTAATAGATAGTTAAAACTTGAGCACCATACCAAATATCAATAGTGTGTGACTAAGCATACACATTCCAATTAATGGTGATCATTAATTCAAAACTACAATGAATCCTTGATAAGAGTGATAATGTGACAAGTATCATCATCACAAAAACTAAGTCAGGAAATCAATAGCGAGTAAAGCAAAGGATAGAACCTAGAGGATCAAGATTGATGACACATGTTGATCTATACAATCTAGATCTAATGGTGTGAAATGAAATTTAACTTATCAAAGAACCCAAAATGAATGTGGTAATGACATGTGTCATGAACATGATGAATGGAACAAAGATCAACCAATAGAATTCAATATCTTGGATCCAAATCAATGGTGATAGGTAAGGAAGACTTTTCAATAGACCTTGACCTAATGAAGTGTTGACATGTGTCTTAAGGACAATGGTCATATTTCAAAAATAAATAAAATAAGTGACATAGATGTACCACATCGGCATAGATGTCAAGCTAAAAGATCTTGTGGACCTGAAAAGGCAAAGGTATAAATATGAGATCTAAATGTAAACCTAAGTCATGAAGCTCTCAAATCAAACTCCACTACCATCATTAAAGCTATATAAAAACCTATCTGAACTCCAAAAAACCCTAACATGTATGGAATCCCTAATTTGACTTTGTGTTCATTGAAATCAATCTAAAGAGAATAAAATTATCATTTATGCAAGGATAATTTAGTCTAGAGTTGAATTATAGACCATTAGTGAGCAATTCGATCAAAATTATAGTAATAGTAGTTTTAAGGGTGTTTCCAAGGAGGATTTGGAGTTATATTTGACCACAAATGCTAAGGGAAGGGTTTTCAAAGACATTGAGTTTGATTCTTTGGCTATAAACACTAGAGACACTAACTGGTTGAAGTTATTCTGGACCATTGAGAATCAACCTACCATCACACAAGAAGAGGAGAAAATTATCTCAGATAAGAGATTTATGAGGACATCATTTTAATTCAAATGAACATTCTTCATTATGTAGCTATGAAGCTTGAGGTACTTCATTGCATTGATATTCTTGCTCCTATATTCAAGGAAACTAAGATAGATAAAGGCATGATTATTAATGAGCATAATTTAAGAAAGGTTGCATATATTTGATATGGCATTTGAGTCATAATATAAGTTACCTAAACCCCAAATATACCTTGCCTCAATCAATTCCTAGGCCAAGGAGCATGATTTCAAAAATACCCTAGCCATGTGGTTCTATTCTAGAAACCAAGTCTTTTTAGCCTTCGATAAGAACATCCCAATTAGCCAATCTACACCTAAGATAAGGATGATCATGATAATGTTGAACAAACTATGTGGATATTCCACCACATCCTATGTTGATTCTATCTAGGTGTCAATTATCTATTTCATGGTTGAAAAATAGATGACCCCCCATCTAGGTGAAATAATAAGCATCTCATTGAGTAGGCATATTTTTACAATCAGGAACTAGAAGAAATCTCAATTATATATGATGTAATTTCTCTTAAATCCTCTTTGTGATACTAAAAATATTAGAGGGAATGGTCACTTGATGGGACACAAACTATTTCCTAGTATCATTCAAAGCTACACATATTCAAAAATAAGGACCACATTCAATTCATATGTGATTGTGTCTACCCAGCACTAAGTGAGGCCATAAATGGTATTCTAATACCAAAAATTATCCCACTTATTAAAAAGTATATTGAAATAATAGGTGATAAATGGCTATACCCTGATTGTATAGTCATAAGAATTTAAGGGACATAGAGTTCTCCTCTCAGGCTACTCATTCATGTCCCTAACAATCTATCTAAGCAAGAAGTTACATATCAATTATTTCATGGTGTAGATGGTCTCTATAAGACCAAGATAAAAGGCCTCTTCCAAAACTTCCCCATACTATTTTAAAAACCATATTCAAACAATGGGATAACATTGAAGCAGCATCCAGGTACAAGACATCCTTCAATTTATAGTTGGATGGGCTTAAATAGTGGGACCCTTGTCTAAGGGTTAAATAACACTTAAAGATTAAGGTAATGTCAAATGTACCTTATGATAATGATCCTAGAGCATTTTATCCCATTTACGCCAAAGCATCTTCATACTTTGAGGTCACTAATAGACTAAAAGATCACAACCTGAGCCCTGAATCTAGGTTAGAAAGAAACCAAAAGATGGATGATATATTATAGTTGAGGCCAAAAAAATATCATTTGTTAGGTAGTACATCTACTAGACCTCCACTATTTCAACCACAAATAGATCACAAACCTGAGGCACATATGGAGCAAACACCAAAGGAAAGAAGACCAAATGAGATAGTCTCTTCTTCATCAATCCCTAAATCATAAAAGGCAGAAGAGCAAGAATTACCTCAAGAGGAGGTACACATGATAACATTAGACCCTAATGAGACTATAGAGGATGCACTTAAAATTATATCAATAGCTTATGAGTTAGAATTATAAGATGAAGAAACAAAGGTTGAAGAGACCAAGGAAGAAAAAGGGAAGGAAGTTTTGGACTTAGTCCTTATAGATACCCCCAAAAAGAAGGTTGAGTTGGTTATTGTTTATAGAGCCAAGAACCCCAAAGTGAATTTCACTCATCTTTTGAGTGAAGTCAATTTATTTAGTGAAAAAAACTTGATATATGATCCAACTATTCTAAAATGGTTCATTTATGGACCTAGATTGTAGAAAGTCCTTACTAGACATCATCCTTGGGCTATGATGCAAGCCATAAACATCCTCATGCCTAAAGAGATCAAGCCATGGATTATGGCTCTACAAAAGGAAGATGAAATAAGATTGATTACCCCAGGTCAATTAAGTAGAGCATAAATATATGTCCTAGCCCCACAAGTGACTCAATCCAAAGTAGGAGTCAAATTTGATCCAAAGACTAATAGACTACAAATAGTAACAGATAAAAAGGTCATTATAGCTAGTGAGGGATGACATACTAGAAGGTGGATCCATTGACCAATTTGACCCTATTAGGATGTAAAAATCCAAGATAAAATCCTATATGTGAAGTGGATCCCTTAGAGTTATCCCAATCTCAAAATAAATAATTACAAGATGTCCTCAAAGGTATTTAGCAATAAAATAACTTGGAAGAGTAATTTGTATTGTTAGTTCTAGATGCAATGATAAAATTTTTTTAAGAGACTTTATTTGACATGTTTAATTCTTTGAAGTCAATAAAGTCTAGATAGAGTGTATTGAGCCAGCAAGGTACTGCAACTATGAACCTAGTTCACCAATGGCAGAATTCAAGAGGCAAAGTAAAGGATTTGATCAACATCCTAGTAGAGGATCAAATTCTATATTTCAAAACAATCAGTTTAGATCATTTGAACATAGATATGGGGTTATTTATAGATAAAATCAAGGGTCTGAACAAATGGTCTGAGGACGTAGAAAAAATTTATGAGGATGACAAGTAGTTGAAAAATAAAATGGATCATATATTGGGAATTATAATCAAAGATCCCACTACACTCAGCTCAATTGGCCTAATTACTAATAAATAATTCAAGCATAGAGCCACCCAACTCATAAAGGAAGTAAGAAGCAAAAGCCAAAGAAAGACTGGGGTAGACAATAGTAGGATCATAGACATGATCTTTAATACATACGAGAATATTATAGAGGCCAGGAGCATAAAAGAAACATTACAAAGGGCTGATAAAGACCTCAAGAACATGAAAAATCAAGAGGATGAACTCTTCATGGAAATTATTGTTAACTTAAAGCTCATTGATGATCAACATGGCAAAGTAATAAAGATCCTTCAACAAAAATAGAGGACTTCAGTAGCAAAAGGGCAACAAATTTCAACTTGTTAATTAAAGCATGTTCTTTTTGTAACTAAACATGTATGTATTTGAAAAGGAATGTTCTTTTGTAAAGGCATGTGCAACTTTTAAAGCACATCACCTATAAGTTAGTTATTTAGAAAGTGTCTTTCTCTATAAGGTTATAAAGGATAGTTGTACAATTGTAATTTGGCATAACTGACTGACATATCTCCTTAGTTTTCTATATAAGGGGTATTGTCCATTTTAAAAAGGAGTAAGATTTTTTAGCAAGAAAACTTGTGCTAATTTTTGAGTAATTTAATGCAAGCAAAAAATTTTGTCTCATTTATTTGTGTGAATTGTCATTATGGATTCTCTCTCACTTATCTATTTTAAATTTTAGATTTGAATGGTTTTTATGAATTCTATATATGTAATTTTCAAATGTAAAGTTGTTAATTTGTGTTAATGCTAGATTGACTAAAAGTTCTTAGGTTTACTTTATTTTCTTTGCTCTTTTTATAGATTTGTTAATGTTATATGCTTGTAGGGTTAAATATTTAAAGTAAAACTAGTTCTTATTTGCATTCTTCCACTTTCCTTAGATGTTTTATTGATGTGTGATGTGATTTGAGATTAAGTTATATTATGTTATACATTGATTCAAAGTTCATGTTTAGATGATATTTGAACTTTGTCATTATGTCTGGAATGAAGATCAACAACATCAATATGTTCCTTCTCTGTCCTACCCTTCTTTTTGCTTATTTTTTTGACCAATTCACTTTATATTAATTTCCATTATAAATATCCATTTTATCTTAGATTTTAGATTTAATTCTTTGAACATAATTCACTTTATTTAGTCAAGATTGATTTCATTTTCATAAAGATTAGATTTCAGGCTATAGTTTCTCCCAACAACCAAACTTTATAATATTTGTGAAATAGTTCACTTATTCTATCATTATTCCACCACAAATAACAAGATTGTCACAACCTATAACTCATGCATTAGATTCTCTAAATTCAAAAATGAGTACTATTTCTTAAACACTCATAACCACCTATGATACACTTACATGCATCAACAATTGTCTACTTAAAACTAGTGTCATTGGTTTTGCAATCAAGGTCCTCAAGTTTATGAATCATCCTTAAAAAGTTGAAGACCTAAAACTACATTACAAAGCCTTCAAAGAGATAAATGAGAGAGAAACATGGTATAAGGGATTATAATACACATGAATGACATTTAAATCACTTGAATGAAATTTGAGGATCCCATGGTCACCTTTTTTAGACCTTTATTGGCATGTGTAGGTTGAAAAAGTATGGAAAATGGTCTATAAAATCTTGTTGTAGGTGTATTTGTAAGGTTTCGACTGGGTGCAAGTCTCTATGCTAGTTGAAAAGGATTTGTAAGCCTAAAAAGAGATCTTAAGGTCCTTTACAATATATTTTATGTCTTTTCATGATGATAGAACAAGTTTCTAAGCAAGAAAAAAACTTAAATAAGGACTACTTTCTTGTTTACATGATAGAGAATAGGTTGTAGACCTATTTAAGATCATGAAAGGTTTGAAGGTCTTTAGAAAATTATTGAGAACACTTTTTGACACTCTTTAAAGTCTCCTCAAGTAATGAACAAGTTCAATCAAATGATTACAGGTAAAATTGAGGTATATTAGTCAAGACCTTAGAGGGGGAAGTGTAGTGAAGGTGAAGGGATTTAAGACACCTAAGAAAACTTGAAATACCTATGCAACATCATCATGTGAAAGGTGTTAATGATACTAGAACTAGTTATAAATAAATAAGATGACATGTCACTTCTCAATCAATAAGGAGGTGTTAGTTTGAAGAAGGCTTGATGAGTCATCAAGAAAGACAAGAGATATTACACCAACTTAAAGGTTATCATCATCAAATTATGTTACTTAATGAGTGCTTGGTAGCCATCATGAATTTTTGAGACCTCTCTCTCTCTCTCACACACACACACACACATTAGACATAGTAATGCATCCTCAACCTAAGTATGGAAAATTTGTACTCATAAAAACACTTTTACTTTGCCTTTGAAAGTGAATATGTGTCTATTTATAGCCTTCTCAATGTTGCATTTAGTGTATGCTTCATGATTAGTTGATGAATGTTAGTAGTGTCATATCTATCCTTCATTTGTCCTATCTCATTACCTATTTGTAGGTTATTAGTGATCCTAGTAGGTCATATGGAGTGTGGTGCATGGTCTTACATTGTCTAAGTGTGGATATTGCTTCATTAGTTTCTTATATGATACCTCTTGATCATTTCCTCTTAGTTTTTGTCTTAATCTTCACCTTCATATTGAAATACTAAAGATTGGAGACTCATGTTAAATTAGTATAATAGGTTTTAGTCCTTGTTCATATTTTTAGTGTAGTATAGGGAAATGGAGAATACTAAGTTTGGTGCATCATCTCCCATTTACTTATGTTTAGTCATTTCTCTCCTTTTTCCCAACAACCAATAGGTTTAGTAGTGATTCTAGGTGATACATCAAGGGAGATAGCCCTATCTAGAGACTTACCTCATTAATTAGGTCACCCATAGCCTAGATATGTCTTCATGATATCACCTAAGTGATAATGCTTGAACAACCTTCTCAAGGGTGAAATTTAGTGTGATAACAGTTATGGCATGCCTAATGGGACAAGGATTTCCATGTATTTAAGAGTTTTTGATGTTGTTCTTCAATACACCAACCTTTGGATGCATGAATTCATACATCAATGGTGAATCTAAGTGAACTAAATCTAGTTTAAGTAGCCCAAGTACCTAGAATTCAAAAAATTGGTATGTATTCTCATCATTCATTTGGTTAAAATGCATATTGTATGCCTTCATATTCTTCATATCAAACTGATGGATTTCATGGCTTCACATCAATTAGACCTCACATGGAAAAATATCAACTCATCATCAGTATTATATGTTCCCTCCCACCCCAAATTAGCCTCTTTGGCAACCCACTTACCCCTATAACTATCCTTTTCAAAACTATTATACACGTAGTCAGCATAGTCACATTCCTACTCCATCCCTCTCAATATTTAAACAAAAACTTTTAGACATTGAAGTGAAAATGAGAGATCTTGATAGAGAAAATGAACTTGGTCTAATTTTATCTGCCCCTTCTACTCAGAGTGAAAGTATTCAGATGATGAGGGACTTAGTGTATTTGACTAAGTCTGAATTGGTAGATATTGAGAGAAAGAATTAGTAAATTTCAATCAATGATGTGCTCAAAATAAGAGGCTTGATTCATTGTATGGAGAATAAGGTTAGTGATTAAAGAGAGGCATAAAATCCAATACCTCAGTCTCATGTGCTCTCTCCTACTCCAAGTTGGCCTTCTTTTGCTCCAAATCTAACCCAAGTTGCAACATACCATCAAGAAAATCATTTGCCTATGCAGCCTCCACCCATTCCTCCTCAATAACCTCAAACCATTCCATCATGGATACCTTATTGAACTATGACCCTTGATTATATCATGCCAATCCTTGAGAAATAACCTTCTCCCATGCCTATCTAAAATCAAAAAAAGGATAAAGTAGTAAAGGTCTTAATATAAAATTATCTTCCCTTTCCCCAAGAACTCCCAAAGAAACCCTTCAATATTCCAAGTTGGAAAGGCACCCTCTCAAGCTTAAAATAAACTAACCATATTATTGTAAAAAGAGAATAATATGAACATCCTTTTTTGAAGGAGAGTTTATCAATAAAAGGTGATAAGGTGGTAGTCCTTGATAAATAAGACCAAGTTACAGCTGCAAGAGAATCCCAAGAGAGCTACGATGAGTATGTGGTGAGTGATTATGATGAAGATATCATCATTGTAAGTCCTCATTCTACTATTGGATCATATATGGAATAAAATAGAGAATTAATTCAAGCTGAGGTTGTTGTCTTGACTAGTGATCATCGTAAAATCATGAAGAAAGAAGTTTAGTGTTTCTTTGCAACATGTGATGAAGTTTCTACCAATTCAAATCATTAAAGTAAGCTCCAAGAAGGCCATGATAAGGATGTTTAGGTAGCTATAGTAATAGAGGTTTCAAATGATCAAGAAGAGGTAAAATTTAAATTTGAGATTCTTTTTTATGTTGAAGATGATGATTTCACCTCTTATCACAAAGAAGAGCTTGATGAGCTAGTTGCAGTGAAACCAATAAAAACCATCCTTCAAGAAGATATGCATGATTAGATCATAGCTTCAAATGGACATGAAATCATAGTGACAAGTCCTAAAAGTAGAATAAATGAACCCATGTCTAAATTTATAGAGACTCTTAGTGAACTTGATAATGCTTGGTAGTAGTTGTACTATATTTTTATAGAAGAGATTGAAGATATTGGAAAGGTAGCCTTGCATGTTAGAGTAAAGAATAAAGATGAGTATCAATTGAGGTTATTATGGCTTCCAATGAATAAAAAGAGTTTATTTCTCCTGATGAATAATTTGAAGACCAAGATAGGCCTTAAGTCACTAGTAAAACATATAAAGTGAAAAATGAGGTGTTTATTATCTCAAGTGATCAAGAGGAAGTTTCCTTTTGGGAAGAGATAGAAAACTTTTGTTCAAGTTTGAATAGTGAACCTATAGATCCATGTGAAGAATTTGATGAGGTGATTGTTAAGAGTGGATACCATGCTCATGAAAAGTATGATCAAAACATATCTATTAAAGACCATGATGCATTTTAGAATGAATATTTGGAGATCCTTAATGAGATTAAATAGATTGTAGTAGTTAACAATTCAATTAACATATCTAAAGATGTCATGGGAAACCAAGAGCATGTTTCTAATGAGTCATCAAATATAAAGGTTTAAATTATGACCAAATTAGAGGATTGTCTAATTATTGAAGAGAAACATGAGGTGAGTCTAGAACCACAAGATGAGTTTGTATTAATATGAGGCCTGTTTTTTGCTATCGATTCATTGGAAGTAGGCCAAAGACAATGGCAGTCAAGAAAAGGGTTTATAGAGAAAACAATTTGTTATAAAAGTACCTTTCCCATCACTCTAATTCATCTCATAAAGGATATCTTAGAAATTTCCCTTTTAATCTAGAAGGATTAGACATTGGATGTTAGTTGTATATAGTAGTTGATGTGTCATTCTTGTTCTAGTTGTCTTGTTGGTGTGTTTCTTTCTTATTTATTGTGTGTGTTGAAGGAAGTCAATCATTACATGATTTTCAAGATAATTGTACTCAGACTTCAAAGTCTAATTCATGTTCAGGTTGAGTTGAGGTGACCCCATAACCCAATGGATGTAAGAAAGCTACTGGTCTAGAGTTCATAATAGACATGCAATCCTAGAGGTCACTAAATATGTAATGCAATCCCAGGATATGTTAGCCAAGATTGACCACCATTGGTGAGTAACATTCAAAACTTTGGTCATCATGATCTAAACTTTATTAACATCTTTTTTAGAGGTTTTGTCTTGGTCTAGAGGTCAGGATTTTTCATAAGAAGATGTATTATCAAGTGTATTTGGTCATTTAAAGGTCTCCTACAAGGTCTAGTCAAGAAGAGTGAATCAAAACCTATAGTATTGTCATTAATTACCTTTATTAGAGTTGTATGACATGTTTTTTGAAATATTAAGGTAAATATAAAGAAATTAAAGTAATGAGGGGTTATGGTTCTATGCTTGGTTCTAGCCTTTCCTGTGCAAGATTTCACTATCAAGAGTGATGAAGGTATAGGTCAATCTAAATATAGTTTATTAGGATGTCATGGAAATACATCAAGGCATTAAATGTGGTTTTAAGCCTTTTTGGTTCAATAATGATTTGTATTAACCCTCTCAAAGTCATTTCACACCTTGTCAATGTACCATAAAGCTTTGAAAGTTAATTCAAATACAAATTTGGAGATTTTTACATGCAAGAGACATTAGTGAAGCATATATAAAGGTCATTAAACATGGGAAAAGGTCAAAAATGGTTAGAGAAGATCAGTTTGGTAGTTACAATGCATTTATAGATTCTCTTCTCTCGCAAGGGGTGGTTTCAAGAAGATACATGACCTTGAGAAGCAAACGAAGGCTCATTATAATGGGTTTAAAGAATGGGAAGTGTATTATTACCTTCCTAAATTAAAATCCATGCTTTTTAAGGTGTTACAAGTCTAAAAAAGTAGAAAACCCTCTTAACTCCATCAGGTTACTTGCAAACTCAAAAAGACCAACCGATTTGAGGATGATACATAGAGGAGAAAGAGAGATAGAAAAATATAACTTAGGAAAATAAAAGGGCTGTAATTCCCTCTCAATTTTTGGCATTGGTTTCCTGATCAAGACCCTTAACTTTATGAACAATCCCTAAAAATTTAAGCAGTCAAAATACTCTTTACATTCCCATAGGCTCGATTTTCTCTCTAAAATCTCATTTGGATCTTTATGGAAGTATATAAATCATAAATGTGATATCCAATTTAAAAATGACCTCCATATCACTAAAACCCATCAAATCCATCATGCAAGAATATGCATTAGCAAATAATAAGCTCTCTTTCATTGTTTTCATGTGGTAGTCAGGTTATAGGTGGATGAAAGAACATTTTAGTATTGGAAATCATGATATGAAAGAGATGAACATCAACCTTGTTTCATTTATAAAATCATTCAACTCCTCATTTCTCTTTATAAATTCATTATAACCAATTCATGAAGAAATGCAAAGATTCTTTCAAAACAGTCAACTGTGGCAATACCACTTTTGTTAAAATTAGGTTTTCAATGTTACAAAATGCTTTTAAACCTAAAATTGGCATGTTTGGGCATAAATTTTAATTCATTTACCTTTATATCCTCTTCAAGTCTTCTTCAAATGTCAACTAAGACTTTATTGTGAATCAAGAGCATTTTTATGTATGTTTAGACTGAGGTGACAGTGTAAGGCAAAACATAGAGGTTTCCATCCATTTTGGTGACATAATACAAGATAAAAAGGTCCACAAGGTTGAAATGTATAGTTATCATGAGCCTAAAGGTATTATTTGATACAAGCTAATGTAATCCAAGAAATTGGGTGACAAGAAGGTAACAAGATAGTGAACCAACTGTGACTGAGAGAAACAATGGAGTAGACAAATATTTCTGAGATGTTTGAGATCAAAAGAACTATGTGAACCCTATTTATAAATCATAAATACATCAATTACACCTCAAATTCCATTTTATACCCTTCCAATCTCATTTTCACTTCAAAGTAATCCTCTTGTGCTAATCTCACAAACATGCCTAAAGGAAGACCTACAGGTCTGTATGAACAATATTAGGAGAAGGGTGATATTTTGGATTGATCATTAGGTCTGAGGATATTAAAAGGTCTGAGATAACATGAGGATAATTTTAAACTTGATTATAATCACTATGAGGAACAAAATAACAAGATAAAGGCCACTATCATGCCTTGATAGGATATTAGGCCTAAAGGATGGTAAACATGTCTGTAAATACAAATGTGAAGAGAATATGCATTTATGAGTTAATATTGAGGTTTGAATAGTTGTGTTAAGTCATGAGATAATTTTTAAGGGGTTTGTATGGTTTTTAATTATGATAAACATTCTCAATATCTAGAAGGGTTTAAGACTAGAATAGCACCTACAGGCAAACTATGTTAAGTCTAGAAGCTCGAGATAAATGTTAGGTTGTGGAGCTAAAAGCTTCACTATATGAAAACATGGAGGAGGTTGTTGAGGTGCAAAGCAACCGATGTCGGTCAGGCCAACCAACATCGGTCATGTTCAGAGCACAGGGCTGTCGACATCGATCATGGATCGGCCAACGTCGGTCATCTCCAAATAGACAGTGACCGACGTCAATCGCCTGTGCAGTTCCAGAACTGTCAGTTTCACAAACAGTTTGTTAACGAACCAGTTATTTACATGTTAAGGACTAATTTTAGTCTTGAGCTATGGTTTCTAGTTATTGTATTGGAAAGTCTAATTATTGTTTGCATGGGATCTATATAATAGACTCATGGGCTGTATTGTAAAGTGTGCTAGTTAGAGTTGAACAAGGTTAGCTGCTTTAGAAGAAAGAGAGCAAGGATAGCTCCTCCTAGTTCCACAGGGGTGCCGAGTGTGTATGATCAGGTAGATCTGTGGGATAGCAAGATCTGGTAGAAGATCCACTGGGGTACTGGTTTGGAGAATCATAAGGACTTGGTGAGGCAAGGACAAGGGTTATTCAGGGTGTAGAGAGATCTACATGTGTAAGTAAGATCAGTTGTGTTGCAGGAACAATTTGTTAACGAACTGGTTGTTTGCATGTTAAGGACTAATTTTAATCTTGAGCTGCGGTTTCTAATTATTGTAATTAGAAAGTCTAATTATTGTTTGCATGGGATCTATATAATAGACTCATGGGTTGTATTGTAAAGTGTGCTAGATAGAGTTGAGCAAGGTTAGCTCCTTCAGAAGAAAGAGAGCAAGGATAGCTCCTCCTAGTTCCATAGGGGTGCCGAGTGTGTATGATCAGGTAGATCTATGGGATAGCAAGATCTGGTAGAAGATCCACTAGGGTACTGGTTTGGAGAATCATAAGGACTTGGTGAGGCAAGGACAAGGGTTCTTCAGGGTGTAGAGAGATCTACATGTGTAAGTAAGATCAATTGTGTTGCAGGTTGTGTAAAGGTGATCTACTTGGAGTACTTTGAGTACTTGTGTACTGGAAGTATTGTTACTGACTGGTTGGACAACTCTCTATTTGAGTTGTGGTTGTAATTGATATTACAAGAGAGAACTCTTGAAGAAATTTACTGTTTACGCCCTAGAGGTGTGGGAGCCCTAGAGGAGTGTGAAGAAGATTGTGTCATCTTCTTTGTTGTATTTCCTTCTGGAAGAGTATTAATACAATTGGGTATTGTCTCTCATATTCTGTGTTATTTTCAAATTATAGTTACTTGTTACTTCTGGTTAAATTCTGTGTTTAGTTGCTTATACAAAGGTAATCAATTGTGCTCCTAGATTCTAACAGTTGGTATTAGAGCTATTTGTGGTTCTAGATTCCTAACAAGCGGTATCAGAGTGAGGTTGCAGGGAGCAAGTTTGTGTTTGATTATAGGTCACTCTCAGGGGTTTCTGATTGAGTGGGAGTATAGCAATGGCAGAAGAAAGTACACTAAGAATGGAGGAATTCGAAAGCAAGAATGGTCAATCATGGTGTTATGGAAAGAAAGAGCAGGTAAAGAAAGATTGAGGGTTGGTAGAAGATCAACATGAAGGAACATGTGTTGCAGGTATTATTGCACTGGTTGTTCTTATATGTTCCTTGGATAAAGTAGAATCTTGGTTTATAGATTTTGTTGCCTCTTTCCATGCAGCCCCAAATAGAGTATTTTTCCATGTTAAGGTCCATGGAGACTTTGGAAAGATTTATTTAGGGGTTGGTGAGCCTTGTCAAAGTATTGGAAAAGGGGAAGTGCGACTGAAATTATAGACGGCCAACACATGGGTGTTGAAGGATGTCATGCAGGTCCCAGTTCTGAAGATGAGGCTAATTTCTTCAAGAAAGTTGGGTGATGAGAGATGCATAGGAACTCTCACAGTGGATGCACTTGAATTAGCTGGTGGTAAGAAAGTAGGTACTCTTTATCTACCTACTTGTATTACTGATTCTTCTTCTGTTGCGAAGACTTGGCTTTGTAGGCTTGGTCACATGAGCAAGAAGGAGATGCATGTTCTTAAGAGGAAGTCAGATGTGTTTGACAAACTTAAGAACTGGAAAGCCTTGGTGTTCATGGAGGAGATGATGGACAGAGATCAGCGGATGGGACTGAATAACTCTGAGCAGGGCAGTTTGGATAGGGTTTTGATCCAAAGAGAGCTCACGGGTAAAAATTCATCACTCACAGGAGAACACAGTTACTGATGTTGGTCAGGTGGAATCGATGTCGAACAGGCAGGTATCGAAGATGGTCATGTGCAGATCAGAGCTGGTAGTGTCGGGTGGAGCATCATAGGTTGTGTGGTGGTTAGTCTTCAAGATTGATCTTGAAGGGGGATACAAGCTAGGATAAAGATTAGACAATGTACAGGTACAGGTACAGGTGTAGTTGTATATCTCCAAGTGAGAGATTGTTAGGTTGTGGAGCTAAAAGCTTCACTGTATGCAAACATGGAGGAGGTTGTTGAGGTGTAGAGCAACCGACATCGGTCAGGCCAACTGACGTCAATCATGTTTAGAGCACAGGGCTACTGACATTGGTCATGGATCGACCGACGTCAGTCATCTCCAGACAGATAGTGATCGATGTTGGTCGCCTGTGTGGTTTCAAAACTGTCAGTTTTATGAACAGTTTGTTAACAAACCGGTTGTTTACATGTTAAGGACTAATTTTAGTCTTGAGTTGTGGTTTCTAATTATTGTAATTAGAAAGTCTAATTATTATTTGCATGGGATCTATATAATAGACTCATGGGATGTATTGTAAAGTGTGCTAGATAGAGTTGAGCAAGGTTAGCTCCTTTAGAAGAAAGAGAGCAAGGATAGCTCCTCCTAGTTCCACAGGGGTGTCGAGTGTGTATGATCAGGTAGATCTGTGGGATAGCAAGATCTAGTAGAAGATCCACCGGGGTACTGGTTTGGAGAATCATAAGGACTTGGTGAGGCAAGGACAAGGGTTCTTTAGGGTGTAGAGAGATCTACATGTGTAAATAAGATCAGTTGTGTTGCAGGTTGTGCAAAGGTGATCTACTTGGAGTACTTTGAGTACTTGTGTACTGGAAGTATTGTTACTGACTAGTTGGACAACTTTATTTTTGAGTTGTGTTTGTAATTGATATTACAAGAGAGAACTTTTGAAGAAATTTACTGTTTACGCCCTAGAGGTGTGGGAGCCCTAGAGGAGTGTGAAGAATATTGTGGCATCTTCTTTGTTGTATTTCCTTCTAGAAGAGTATTAATACAATTGGGTATTGTCTCTCATATTCTGTGTTATTTTTTAATTCTAGTTACTTGTTACTTCTGGTTAAATTCCGTGTTTAGTTGCTTATACAAAGGTAATCAATTGTGCTCCTAGATCCTAACAATAAATGGGTCCTAGCAAGATCTTGTATTTTCTCTTATTTTAAGAGATTATTAAAAATTTCAAGTAAACTTTAAATTTTTACTCAACATCATTCATATTATATGAAATAAAAATGACCAATGCTAGAACAAGGTTGTTGTGGGTTTCAAACTCTAATAAGCACATACTGCCTGCCTATAAGAATGTCCACAATATGTAATTTATGTGTTGGATATGAGGCCTAAGGGTCATTTTATTTGTGATATAACTTAAAGGAGATTAATAAATATTTTAATAGGTATTAAAGAGGTGAAATCAATCAAAAAGGCACATTTCCAAGTGTTGGCAAGGTGACAGGGCTAAAGGAAGTTACAAGCATGTTTGTAGAATGTAAATAAAATATGTAGGCTTTTGTATTGAAATTGGAGTTTTAAGGATTTTTATGAGTGATTGATCCCTTGGAGGAGGTTTTTATAATTATTTGAAACCTTGGAAAGAAAGGAATGCCATCAAAATAAGTATGTATGGTTGTAAGTGCAAAATTGTTATAAAACCCTAAGCATGGGTCAAACCAGGTGTTAAGGCTCTTGAAAGTCAAAACCTTTTTTTTAAATCACTTAGAGACATTATTGGAAGTTTTTGAGACCTCATGGAATAATTTAAAATAAAAATAAACATTTTTATGCCCCCATTTTCTCAAAAAATTACCTCGACCTTCTTAACAAGACTAAATAGTCAAGAAAGTCAACCTTCTTCACGTGTGAAGTATATGGAGGAGATGCATGGGATAAAATGGTGTTAGGGGATGTTAAATAGATTTATATACTCCAAACTACTATCATTTGTTTTTAAATTAAGGTCCTTAACTTTATGAATCATCATTAAGAATTTGAAGATCTAAAACTACCTTGTAAAGCCTTCAAAGAGCTCAATGAGGGAGAAAGTTGGTCTAAGTGATTCTAATGCACAAAAATTACATTAAAATCACCTATAGATGCACAAAAATGACATTAAAATCACATGGATGATATTTGAGCATCCCATGGTTACATTTTTGAGTCATTTATTGGCACATGTGGGCTAGAAAAGTATGGAAAATGGTCTAAAAAAGCTTGGTGTAGGCCTATTTGCAAGGTTTTGACTATGTGTAGATCTCTAGGCTAGTTAAAAAGGATTTTTATGCTTGTAAAAAGGTATTATGGTCTTATACAAGCTATACCATGGGTCTCCATGATGATAGAACAAGTTTATAGGCAATAACCAAACTTAAATCAAGACTATTTTCTTGTTTGCATGAGAGAGAATAGGTTGTAAACGTATTGAAGAACATGAAAGGTTTGAATCTATTTAGAAAATTACGAAGAACACTTGTTGAGACTCTTTAAAGTCTCATTAGGCAATGAATAAGTTAAATCAAATGAGTACAGGTAGAATTAAGTGTTATCCTTTAGTATGCCAGTGAATACCTTGGAGGTAAAAGTGTAGTGAAGATGAAGGGTTTCAAGACACCTAAGAAAACTTGAGATACCTCTGTAACATAAAGATGTGAAAGGTGTTAAGGAGACCAAAAGTAGTTATAAATTAAGAAGATCACTTGTCACTTCTTAATCAAGAAAGAGGTGGTAGTTTCAAGAAGGCTTGATAAGTCATCAAGCAAGACAAGAGCTCCTACACCACCTTGAAGGTTATCATCATCAAATTATATTAACACATGTTGATGAAGACATTTTGGACTATTCCTCACTCTCTTTCTTACTTGTAACTACCTAATGAATGCTTGAGAACCATCATGGGTTCTAGATGCCTCTTTTATCTCTCTCTTCTTATTTATCCTATATGTATTCCCTTGTTTGGCAAAGTAATGCATCCTCAACCTAAGTATGGTGAAGCCCTGCTCATACAAACACTTTTACTTTGCCTTTGAAAGTGAATAGATGTTAATTTTTGGGTTATATGGAGTGTGTTACATGGTTTTGCATTAGCTACGTATGGGGATTGCTTCATTAGTGTCTTCTATAAGACCTTTTTATCATCTCCTCTTAGTTATTATCTTAATCTTCACCTTCATATTAAAATACTATTGCTTGGAGGCTCATGGTGAATTAGTATAATAGGTTTTAGTCCTTGTTCATATTCTTAGTGCAATATAAGCAAGTGGGGGATACTAATTTTGGTGCTTCACCTCTCATTTAATTATTTTCAATCATTTTTCTCCCTTTTCCCAGCAAGAAATAGATTTAGTAGTGATTCTAGGTGATACATCAAATGAGATAGCCCTATCTAGAGACTCACCTCATTGATTAGGTTACCCATAGCTTAGAGGTGTCTCTATGTTATCACCTAAGTGAGAAGGAATGAACAACCTTTTAGGGGGTTTAATTAAGTGTGATAACAGTTCTGGCATGCCTGGTGGGACAAGGATTTTCATATATTAAAGATTTTTTTATGTTTATCTTCAATTCACCAACCTTTAGAGGCATGACTTTTAGCATTAATGGTGACTCCAAGTGAACTACATCTAGTTTAAGAAACCTAAGTACCTATAAATCATAAAATTGGTATGTATTCTCATCATTCATTTGATCAAAATGCATATTATATGCCCTCATATTATTCATATCAAATTGATGGCATTCATGGCTTCACCATAAGTGAGCCTCAAAAAACAACATATCAACGTTATCATTAGTCTTATATGCTCCCTCCCACCCCAACTCAACCTCTTTGGCAACCCACATATCCCTATAACATGTCTTGTTAGTGTGTTTGTTTCTTGTTTTTTGTATGTGTTGAAGGTAATCAGTCATTTCATTTCCAAAGATATCGATAATCTGGTGCCAAAAATTGGGTGAGCACACCTAGGCATAGACCCCATCCTACACTCAAATGGCGGTGAGAAGGAGGTTGCCAAATAAATCAGCATAAGGAAATGTCTATGGCTTGGTCGTGACTATGTGAAGTCCACATTTCTTTTAGGATCAAAGGGCATCTTTGAATTTTGCTTGTTGGTCATTGTGAGAGTCTAAGTCTTTGGGCACTGGCTCGACTGCTTTGAACATGTCCTTGTAGTGCTTGAACGTGGTAAAGCTAGTCGGGAATATGGCATCTTGGAACTCAAACTCAGCATTTGGGTTTGAATAGGATGTGACCATTATAGCAGGATAGAGGGGCAATAGGGAGGATCTAAGTGTATGAGGCATGGAACACAAGGGTACTCTATAAGGATTATAAAGCTAAGAGTTTGAGTGCTCTCAAAGGTATGCATTGGTAACCATTAGTGATATTTTGTTAGTCTTTTATAAACGCATGCACATCAACCTGCTATATTAATGTTGTTTGGTAACTCACTTGCTGCAAATTCAAATTTGAGTTGGTGGTTGGATTTCCTCTTTTTACTTATGAATCCAGAGTTAAATTCAGAGCCCACAATCCTTTGTCACTAATTAGATTTAACAATGGAAATGGGATGTTTTAAAGCTATCCATTTAGGCCTACGTTTCTATTTCATTAATGCCTAATATGTGGTAGGCACATAGTCACATCCATTAGAGGCTTCCTAATTAACTCTTGCTTTATGCTATAATCATATGCTCATTAATCCTCCTACTAACAGTAGGTACCTAGGCATGGCTTCATATTCCATGTCACATACCCTTAATAAGGGTGAGGTGTTGCTTAAGGACACATGACACATCTTGTTTGGTTCTCCAGTCTCATTTGTACCCCATTTTGACCCTTTCATGGCCTTAGGTGGCCACTTTCTTATGCTTGTTGGTCATTGTGAGAGCTTGAGTCTTTGGGCACTTACTCGACTGCTTTGAACATGTCATTGTAGTGTTTGAACTTGGTTAAGCCAACTGGGAATATGGTATATTAGTACTCAAACTCAGCCTTTAGGTTTGAATAGGATGCGACCATTATAGTAATATGGAGGGGCAATAGGGAGGCTTTGAGTGTATGAGGCACAAAACATAGGGGTACTCTACAAGGACTGGAAAGCTAAGAGTTAGAGTGCTCTCGAAGGTATGCAGTGGTAACCATTAGTGGGTTTTTTTTAGGTTTTTATAAATGCATGCACCTCAACCTCCTCTATTTATGGCATTTGGTAACTCACTTGCTCAAATTCAAATTTGAGTTAGTGGTTAGATTTCCTCTCTCTATTTATGAATCTAGAGTTAAATTCAGAGCCCAAAATCCTCCATCGCCAACCAAATTTAACAATGGCAATGGGATGTTTTAAATTTATCCATTCAAGCCCATGTTTCTATTTCATTAATGCCCAATGTGTGGTAGGCACACAATCACATCAATTAGAGGCTTCCTAGTTAACTCCCATTGTATGCCATGGTCATATGTTCATTGATCCTCTTACTAACAGTAAGTACCTAGGCATGGATTTGTACTCCGTGCCATATCCTTAGGAAGGGTGAGGTGTTGCTTAAGGACATGTGGCACATATTGATTCATTCTTCAGTCTTATTTGTACCTTATTTTGACCCTTTCATGCCCTTAAGTGGTCGTCAGTTCATTTGCCTTATTGGGTGACATGGAGCCTTCTAATTAGGTTGGGTTGTTCTAGGCTTTGACATCTCTGACAAGTCCAGGGACTATTCATTCTGACACTTGTAAATGTGGCACCTTCTAATTAGGCTTGGCTCTCCCAGGCTCTAATATATTTGAAAGGTCTGAGGTCTAGCTAATTTGATACTTGGTGATGTGTCACCTTCTAATTAGGCTAGGCTCTCCTAGACTCTAACATCTCTAACAGGTCTGAGTATTGGCTACTCTGATACTTGGTGATGTGGCACCTTCTGATTAGGTCGAGCTCTCCCAAACTCTAATGTCTTTGACAAGTCTAGGGACTGGTCACTCTTATACTTGGTAATGTGGTGCCTTCTAATTAGGTTAAGCTCTCCCAAACTCTAACATCTCTAACAGGTCTGAGGAGTGGTTGCTCTGATACTTGGTGATATGGCACCTTCTAATTAGGTCATAATCTCTCGAGCTCTGACATCTCTAATAGGTCTGGGGATTGGCCAATCTAACACTTGGTAACGTGGATCCTTCTAATTAGAATAGGCTCTCCCAGGCTCTGACATCTATGATAGGTTTATGGATTGGTTGCTTTGACACTTGGCGATGTGGCACCTTCTAATTAGGTTAGGCTCTCTCAAGCTCTAACATCTCTGACAAGTTTAGGGACTGATCGCTCTAACACTTGATGATGTGGCTCCTTCTAATTAGGCCAGGCTCTCCCAAGATCTGATATCTCTGATAGGTCTGGGGACTTTTTTTGAAAGTAAACTTGCAATGTTAACACCTTAATCGATAAAAGAACAAGTCTACCTTAGTCATAAAAATAAATAAGGCTTGTTGTTGCTCAGAGAAATTGGGGCGACATATTATTCTAATGATTTTAGCTCAAGCAAAATCAATAAGAATAAAAGAAAGGACCATGGAGCTCTGGTTCATGGGATTTCAGAAGAGGGGTCCCTCATTTCAAATAAAAAGGGGTGCATTGGCCACAACAATATTTTTAGGTACATCATGAGGAAATTTGTAATCTATTTTGGCTTTAACAATTTTAGATACATTGAAGTCCTAGAAGGTTGTATGATCAAATTTCAACATCACGGTATAAATATATGTGTGGCTACCAAGGGGATAAACTGAACTTCAAATATACAAAATAAGGGGGTTAATATTGTTTGCCTTATAATATAATCATACTCTTAAATAAAGAAAGAAACACCAATTAAGGGACGTGTTGAAAACTATGTTTACTAAAGAGCAACCCAGGACAAACACCTTAAAAATAGAATAACATCTAGAAAAGAAAAATAGAAAAAGGATAAAAAGGGAAACCAATGACCCTGCACTATGTTGGGTTTTAACACTATGAAGGTCGTCAAAATGGAGGATACACTCATTAAGCATAATTTCAAAGTAAAAACAAAACAACCCAACTTTTGCCACCACTTCTTTTTAAAGCCCAAAACACATCTTCACCTAAGTCTATATGAACTAGAGCTTCAGTGTGGAGAAATTCGGTAGAGAACTAAATATAGAAGTAGATATGATTGCGAGGTTTATTATGCCATGAGCATGCAACCATAACAACAATCCTCCACCCTCTGCATATTTTAATGGCGCAACAATTACCAAATTGTAGACTCTGATAAATAAAACCAATGGCATCAAAACATGGCCATCTGTGTTGCAAGCTGACCCATAACACAAGGGATATTTTATGGTAAGCCTTTTCAATTGACACACATCCGTCTGGTTTGTGTTGGTACACGTGGCTAACCATATTATTTTAATTCAAATTTAATGAGCACGACACCAAACAACATTAAAAGTCATTAATTATTTAACATTATTTATCGCAATGTGCCACGACCAATAGCTTTGAACAAATAAAAACATTTGCTTTCTTAGTTTGCAGTTGTTTGTTGGTTTGAACTTCATCATTGTTGTGTACAATTCAATGGACGAACGTGTCAAATGCATTCCCAATCATTAATCAACAACATAATGCATCTGTCGTGTACTTGGATTGAGAATGTACAGTATTCATTTATTAGATATTAACAATGACCGTAATAATTGGCATTGAAGCATGTGAAAATTTTAGCACTGAGGGACAATCATATGTGTGTTTCTAAAAAATCATAAAGATATCTCCAACTAACAATATTAAAATGGCGGTTCTAAAGTATTCGCATTAAAAACAATCATAATGCTCTGCTGTTAGTGCCTCAATTAATGTGAGGCAACCAATAACATATAAAAAAATTCAACCAATCAAATCACACAAAAAAATATTTTTTATAATTTATTAAAGAACTTGCTATTTCTATTTGTAAAAAATTTATATAATTTTTTGACGCACAAATCAATACCATTTAATTGGTTAAAGAAAGATTGATTGAAAGTTAACACAAAATGATGCCAATAGTGATACCTTATGAACTAAAAATGATTTTAAAAAGTTAATCTTAAATATTTAATAGTTATAAATATATTAATATATAATTAGAAATAAGAAATTCTAAATTTAACAAAATTGAACATGAAATTCTCAACATCATATCGTTTGAGAAGTTTCTGGGTTAGGTCGGCGACTTCCTGAAGCGTCACGACCGGCGTGGTTTGGTATAATGGAAGCCACGCACTAGTTTCCGCGTGGCGTGCTACAACACTATTGTGTGGACGAGCCGTCGGGGGAAAGACTATAAATTGGGCTTTTGGATCTCAAAGTAACCAGTCTGAGTTTGTGTTAATTTCTCTTCAAACCCTTGGCGAAGAAAGCGATCGCGTCAAATATCTTTAAAGGTATTGAATCTTTTAAGCATTAATCCATTCCTGTTTCTTGTATCAATCCATTGCTTTTCCATTCTGAAACACGCTTTTTCTCATTTGCAGTGGAGCTTTGTAGAAGCAGATATCATCAATATGCAGATATTCGTAAAGACATTGACAGGCAAGACCATCACTCTGGAGGTGGAGAGCTCCGATACCATCGACAATGTGAAGGCAAAGATCCAGGACAAAGAGGGAATTCCTCCCGATCAGCAGCGCCTCATCTTTGCAGGCAAACAGCTGGAAGATGGCCGCACGCTCGCGGATTATAATATCCAGAAAGAATCCACCCTTCACCTGGTTCTCCGCCTCAGGGGAGGAATGCAGATCTTTGTCAAAACCCTCACCGGGAAGACAATTACTCTTGAAGTCGAGAGCTCCGACACAATCGATAATGTGAAGGCCAAAATTCAAGACAAGGAGGGCATTCCTCCAGATCAGCAGCGCCTCATCTTTGCCGGTAAACAGCTTGAAGACGGCAGGACCCTAGCTGATTATAATATTCAGAAAGAATCGACGCTGCACCTGGTGCTTCGCCTGCGTGGCGGGATGCAGATCTTTGTGAAAACGCTGACTGGCAAGACCATCACATTGGAAGTGGAGAGCTCTGATACGATTGACAATGTGAAGGCGAAGATTCAAGACAAAGAGGGAATTCCGCCTGATCAGCAGAGGCTCATCTTTGCTGGGAAGCAGCTCGAGGACGGCCGAACACTCGCAGATTACAACATACAGAAAGAATCTACCCTTCACCTCGTTCTGCGTCTGCGTGGGGGTTTCTGATCTGTTACTATTAAATATTTCTGCGAAATCTCTGTAGATCTTTATAAAATGTAATATCTGAAATAAATAAATAAAACAAAATATAAAGACTAGTCATATTCAATTTTATCTATTTCGTTATTTATCTAAAAACAATTAATTAATTTTGTTTAATCCTGTAACCATTTACCACATGGAATTTTTACTGATAATCTACGATCAAAATATTAATTAAAAAAAAACACAACAACATGGGACAGCGTGACAGTTCCATCTCTTGTTATCTAATAACATGCCAACATGTGAGGTGTGTTGATTGTTCTAGATAAACCTGTGGATTTAATTGAATGTTCTAATGATTTTTTGATTTATATATATTATTTTTATAAAAATTATTTTTTAAGTGTTAATAATATTTTTTTTTTAATAATAAATGGGTGTTTTAAAATTCTCAAATGAATTACAATAGTATGTTGATTGTAAAGATTGAATTCAAACTTATACTTTAAGAAAAATAAATTTATATGTAATTTTAAATTAGTGTTTTATAATTATTATACGTGGTCAAATGAATTATAATACTGAATTGATTGTAGAAAAATTCAATTCAAATTTATATCTTAAGAAGGATTATATAAAATTAATTAATTGTTGAGAAAATGAGAAATTTGTAGAGTTCATTTAATTGTTGAAAAAATAAGGGTTATGTAGAGTTAAGATAATTGTAAAGAAATTGAATTCAAATTTGTGCCTTATAAAAAAGATGAAGGTTATGTGGATTAGATAATAAATAATTATATTAGTAGGTTTAAGAGTATTATAAAGTTAAAAAAAAAAAAAAAGGAAAGATCAATGATATTTTGGATATGGAAAAAATCAATGCCATTTTGAATACAGAGTTTAAAATTAAGAAGCATTAATGATATTTTGGACACTTTAAAAGAGGAAAAGGGTTGGAGAGAGAAATCAAAGGTGAGTTGGAGAGGGACATCTAAAAAGTGTGTAGATTTTAATTTTTTGTAAATTTTAAGAAGTATTAATGACATTTTTGATATCAAATTCAATGTGAGGAAAGGGGAATTTTCTAAATTTTAGTATTAATGACATTTTTGATATCAAGCTCAATGTGGGGAAGGGGTCGGATAGAAAGGGACATCAAGGGTGGGTTGAAGAGATGGAGACATAAAAAAATGGGTTGGAAAGACAGGGTGTCAAGGGTGAGTTGAAGAGATGGAGACATCCAAAATGTATGGACTACCAAAAATCAATATTAAAATATTATTTTTTTCCCTTCAGGATAATGATGTCAAAGATGGGTTGAAGAGACAGAAACATCTAAAGAATGAATAATACTAAATCATTATTTCTTCTTTTCATAATAATGATTTAAAAAATAGATTTAAGAAATAGAAACATCTAAAAAAATTAAGTAAAATTTATGTATCATTATAAATTAATACTGAACTATTATTTCTTTCTTTTCATAATAATAATTTTAAAAGTAAATTGAAGAAACATAAACCTTCAAATAAATCAATATCAAACCATTATTTCATTTTTTTTATAATTAAAAAATTGGATGCTTAAAAAAAATTAATACCAAACCATTATTTCTTCCCTTCTATAATAAAAAAAGTGAATGCATTGGGAAAAAAAATTGAATGGTAAATAATTATAAAAATTGAAAAAAAAAAATTGAATGGCAAGTAATTATGAAAATCCAAGGAGTTGAATGGTAAGTGATTATGAAGTGTCCGGAAAGATACATAGACTACCAAAAGTTAATTAATAATATTTTATATAAACTAATAATTATGTCTATAAATATTTTTTGTATTATGAAAAAGTAAAGTATTAGTAAGAAGGGAAGATACATGCAAAAATTATGTATTAGTTTATATTTTATATGTTGATATATTTTTCGTACTTTTTTATATTTTTTGTATTATGAAAAAGTAAAGTATTAACAAGAAGGGAAAATACATGCAAAAATCATGTATTAGTTTACATTTTATATAAACTAATAATTATGTTGATAAATATTTTTCGTACTATGAAAAAGTAAAATACTAATTAAAAAAATATGTATTAACTTATACTTAGATAATATATAAGAAACAAAAATTTAGATATTTTTTTTCTACTTAATACTTTCAAAAGAAAGTTCAAAATGGATGGAATGAAGTTAAAGTAATCAATTTTAGTTAACTAAAATGCACAGAATGAGGTTAAAGTAATCAATTTTAGTTAACCAAAATGATATCGAATGACATTTCTAAAAAAAATTATTTTATTAATTTAAGTAATGAAATTATTGAAAAATAAAAAATGAATTTAATATATTTTTAATGGAACTTGTGTGTATATATATAACAAAGTATTCGGTATTTTTGGTTCGTTCTCTAAAAATATTGTTAAAAAAATAAAACAAAAATGTTTAATAAATATGATAATACATAAGTATAATCAAAACATCAAATCATAAGACGAGTGAGATAGTTAAATATAGGAAGCAATTTTAGGTGGAGATAAAGGTGGGGATCATCCTTAAAGGATTAAGTAAAAAAAGAAGAGTGCTCGATCGAAGGAAGATTGAGGGTCACCCACCCATATTGAGTGGTTTTAAAAAGAGCCAAAGAAATTGTAATTCCTTAACCAAGAGGTAATGCAAGAGATGGTCAAGGGGAACACAGTTCATGGTACAAAGGAGTATTTCTCTAGTGGTTAAGAATTATTTACAAAAAAGTCAATGAAATAATAAGTACTTTATTGTTAATAGAAAATTGCATAGAAATCTCTTCAATGCTAATATATAATTGAATTTATAGACTTCTAAAATTTAAATAAGATAATAACTCAAAAAAAAAATCATGGAGGTCAATAAGCATTGTCCTAAAAAAAAGGGCAATCTTCAATTGAATGGCTTTAGGTGATAAGTCTGAAATAAGCTATGAATCCATTTCCAAGTTATTCAAGCTATTAGACATGTCCAAAAAAAGTGTTAGGGTGAGAGAAGGCCAAACACTTGGAATTAGGAATCTCAATGTGTTTGATATGTTCCCTAAGAGGAAGACATTGATAAACTAAACCCCAGAGAAAGTGAGCTAATTTGGGTTTGAGCTTGGATTTCCAAAATCTAGTTGAGTGAGGCAAGCCATGTTCTTGGCAAGGAATTCAAACTTCATTGCCTATTTATCTTACTCAAAGCTAAAGAAAAATATCTCATAATCTAATAGAAGAATCCAGGGGAATAATTTCGGAACACAATATTTCAATTCCACCTCAATCCTTTCAATAAGCAAGCGGGGGTTGGTGACCCATCTTATGAAGCATGACATTTGACACCAATTCCCAAATATATAAATAAAATCCAAGTTTGAATTTCTATCATGTCCTCCTTTTGATTGTGGAGCCATTGAAGACCCTTAGCCTTGATTTGTTTCCAAAGGGCTAAGGGATAATGAAAGAAAAAGAGAAACAATTTGGGTTTCTTAAGAACATTTGTAAAAGTACTTTATTATGATAAAATTCACTTAAGTTGTGGAGTTTTAAGGGTCATGGGTGCCCAAGCCACTTAAATGGATTATAAAGAGTGTTCTTTTTATAATTTGAAAAAGATCTTCCCTCAAATTGGGATGCACTCCTTTGGGGGAAAGTATAAATGCAAGTAAGGGATCATGTGAAAGGGTTAAGCAATTGATTATATTAAAATTTTATGTTCTAAGCACAAAATGTTTAACCAAGGACTTAAAGATGAAGCACTTCAAGACTAAGGATGGATTTAGGAAGAAAACCCGTATTCCTCATTTGAGGGCAACATCATCTAGAGGTTGCCATTGAGCATACTATTTAGAAAAAATACAAAAAAAAGTGTTGAAGATTGGCGACTTGATTTTGGAATTTGTTAGTTTTCCTAGGAGGTTATCAACTAAAAGGTTGGAGGCCCTAAAATTATATTTTTCATGTTGAATACCCCTACTTATAAGGTTGCATTGAATTTAAGGCTCAAACCATTTAATTCTAGTATTGGATGATTTGATTGGACATTTTTTCATCATATTTCCAAGTGAAGGCATTTATTACAATCAATAATATTTTGTAATTTCTTGGCATTTTTATGAATACAAATGGGATGGTTTTGGGAATAAGTACATCAACAAGGACTATTAATTTTAAAACTTGGAACACCTATGTTCTAAAGGGCAATTTCCATTTTGAAGGGGCCAATCCTGCTTGTGAGGTTTCCTACTTGGTTGGTGATATATAAAAATAAAAAAAATCAATATTTGGCTAGGTTTTGCAAGAATTCCAAAATTCAAGGTTTTATCTTATTTTGGGATATTTGAGTGGTTTCAGAACCAACATATTGGCTAGACGTTGGTATTTCCAGATTGACTCATGACCAAGAGTGACAAAGAACTAAAGTATTACCTTAGAAGCAAGAATAAAGTTGCTAAAAATTCATTTGAAGAATCAGAACAACAAATGGCTAACTTGGAACAACCAAGGAATAAAAGGGAAGATAGAGAAGAGGAGAGGCTTGATAGGTACACACAAACCCAAGAATAAATGACAACAATTATAGTGTAATTTATCTGCACCATGAGAGAGATGAGGGGTGACAAGTCATCCAATGGGGATGGTAGTGCTTTAGGAAGTCACAACCTCACACATTGATACACAAAGGGAAATTGAGGATCCACACATAGGCCTAACTAGTCTACTTTTTTTTTAAAACAAAGAAGCCACTCTAGAAATGGAGGATTAGCCTACCTTACATGATAGTATGTTGGGGGATTATGATGAGTACATGACTTGCCTTGCTCGTTTTAGGGAGCAAATGAAATTGTCCTAGTTCAAGTCTTGGAAGTACAACATGCTTTGTAAAAGTTTTTGCTTTCTACTTTTGATGGCTCTTCCAAGAGCTTGGTTAGGGCTTGGATTCATAAGATAGATACCTACCTTTCACTTAGACCTATGGTGGAAAAGGAGGCTATTCAATTTGTGTAACAACCTCATTGGGATCTAAATAGAAATACATGTTTTTTTTTAAAAAAATTACACATATACTAAAAATAGATTACACCACAATAATCCAAGCAATGATCATATAAAACACTCTAAGTGTGAAAATTATAATTAAGCACGTGACATCTAACAGTCATTGATCACTATCAACATATGGAGCACATCATAATACAAACATAGAAAGTAATTTTAAATATCCAGCCATTGCTAGAAAAATATAAAACCATTGTTGTCAATCCACAATAAATAGATAATTACAACTCTTTAGGATAATGTTTCCAATAATAAATATAATATAATACAATGTACATAAATAAGATACATGGCTCCCCAGAGCATGAGTTCCTCAAACTCTCTAGTATCTATGGTAATCTCAAGTGTCATCTCAAATTATTACTACTATGGGGAGGGAGAGCATCATCTGATCACTTTTCCACACTAACCACAGACCAACGATCCCTCACACTAATCCCATCAAGTAATGGTCCTTCTTTGATGAATGAGTAGATAGTGATGGTGAAAGAATTGTTGGAAGCACAACCACGGAGAGGGTGAGGGGGTGAATCAGTGCCCTTAATAAAATCATTCAATCTCACTTATCATTCATGAATTATTCATTCAAACACAACTATCAACCAATGCATAAATAAATATTCACATAAGTATACAACATATAAACACAAGAGATATGTGGAAAAACTTCATGGGGAATAAAACCCACTGAAACATATATTGGATTACAGTCTTATAAGAAATAGATCACTATTTAGTGAGGCACCAACCCCATAAGGAGCACCAACCCCTCACTAGTTATAGCAAGATTTTGAGCACACTATGAATTAAAACAAATTAATTCATACTCAAAATGCAAACTACTTAATAGGAAGGATTTATAAAGCAAATTAGAATAGTAATAAGAACTTTACCAATTCTTTTGCTTTACGTTACATCCTTCCAATATTTTTAAGTGGATGATTGCTTGTAGACTCAAATTGACAAAGTGATATTGCTTGATGTTGGATTGTTGATGAAGATGCAAGGATTGATTTTGGCATGGATTTGGTATGATTTCTTAAGATGGTTTGAGAGTGGAAGGAGAGCTTGTTTAAATATATAGAAGGAAGGAAGATCAAGGGCTAAGATTTAAATTTGGATTATTAAATCTAATGGATAGGGATTATCCAATGAATTAAAAATTCATTTGGAGTTTCTAGAGAAGAAGATTCTAGAAAAGGAGGGAATTTTACGAAATTTAAAATTCCTTAGAATTCTCTAGAGACAGAAATCTCTAGAGAAGGAGAAGGGTGGTAGAGATTTCTAGATTCCAGTAGAGAATCTAATGGTGTTTAGGGGATGATTAGATAGGGATTAGGTGAGGATTAAATATATAGGGGTGTAGGAAAGGATAGGGTGTAGATTAGTAGGTGGTAGGTGAGATTATGGGAATTTAATATAATGGCTAATTAGAATTAGATTAGGATAATAAGAGATTAGGAAGAATTAATGGAATAATGAGATGGGAAAAGGTTAGTGAAATGGAGAATTATAAAAGGGGATATTAGATAAAAGGATAGAAAAGGAAATTAATTAGCAAAATAAAATAGGATAAGTGGAAATAGTGTCGACTAATAAGAATATTAGTTGATTGTAATGGAGCAAAGAATTTTAGGTGCATACTTTTTCCCCCTCTTTGAAAGGGTATTTCAAGTGGATGAAGTGAAAGGAGTAATGGTCTTTCAAAGAAAAACTATTTCATGGATGAATGTTAGTAGATGATGTTAGGGGATATGATGCCCCCTCAAGGGGACATGTGGGAAAGAATGAGATGGATGGTCACTCGAAAGAAGAAATGAGGGGTGAGATGTGATGGAATGATGAGGGGATGTAATGCCAGATGTGGGATAGAAGATGAATAATATGAGGTCAACATTGAGCAATGAGCTACAAATTGATAACAATTCCTCTGGCAAGAACACATGCACAAAGAATAGAGATGATGGGTGTCACAGTTGTAGACACATCCCAAGTAAGGACACATGCATGGGAATCAACCGTAACATGATGATAATATGATAAAAGGCCACAAGCTTTAAACGTATCCTAAGCAAGGATGCATGCAAAGGAGAGCTATAGGCCAGGATAAGATAATTTGATAAGATATGATGGGTGTAGGTCAAAGCTAAAGTTGATGATGATAAGATAATAAATGATGTGATTGAGTGACCAAAATACTAGGGGATGAGGATGGATGATAGAGATAGTGGTTGAGTTATCCTTGGGCACTACAAAAGTGGCTAGGTGTTGCCTACATAGTCTTAAAAAAAATTAGGTCGATGTAGTTCTGATTGGGAGATGATGATGATGATGATTAGTGATTAGAAAGTGATGATGATTGAGTATAATTAGTATTGTTAGTGTTTAAAGGATATAATGCAGAGGATGAGATGAGGATGAAATATTGAATGTTAGTTGGATGGATTGAGGGGATTAGATTAGTGATGAGGACAAGGATGATGAGTTGATTAGAGTAAGGATGAGGGTGTGAGTGATCAAGCCATCACAATTCCATAATGTTCATCATAGTCTAAGGAATCCAAAATATAGCACTTGATAAGATGCCCCATGATATGACCAAAAGGACATTGTGCCAAAGTGCATGGTAAAGTAGCAAACTCTACATCTTTGAGGGTACTTTGGGTATCCTCATAGCATTCTCATTCATTTCCCAATATACAAAAAGAGACACGATGCAATCAAAACATTTACAGTCATACAAACAAGATAAACAACAAACAAGCAAGACATAAAAATATATATACATGCAGTGTCATAATGTCTTGTCTAATGATAGGATGGGTGATTGGATGATGGGTTGGATTAGGATAATCATGATGTGATGGGGATAGAGGGTAGACTTGGATTTGAATAAGATGATGATGATTAGAATGAAGCTGAGGTGTTGCCCCTAGTTTAGGATATAAGGATGGAGGATGGGATAAGGTCTTTGAATACTGACTTGGTCTTGAAATTAGATTGAAAAGTGGCCAAGGATGGTCATTAAAAAAGTGATGACCAAGGATTACCAATAGACAAGGCCCTACAAGGATCCAATCTAGCAAGGAGACTAAGATACAATGATAGGATCAAATACCTTTCATACTAGCAAAAGTGATTAGATAGGTGCTAGACATGAAGAGGCAATGATAAGGATAGTGATGGGATTAAGTATCTTTCATATTGGTAATGGGTAGTTGGATGGATGCTAGATATGAAAAGACCTTGATTGGAATTGATGGGTGCCCTATTAAAGTCTTGACAAGGTGATGTATGTTGACAACACTTAGCCAACAAGATGATGAAGATATGATGGATGACCACCTAGAAGTGGTTTCAAGACTAAATGTGGTATCCAAAGGATGGGATGGATAGGAATATAGGAGATGGATGGAAATGGACATGACTAAGGGATTTGGGGATAAGACAAGACACAATGAATTTATTTTTGTCTTTTTCAAATTTTATGATTTTTAAGGTTTTTGACATTTTCTAGTTTTTAGGGATTTTTAGGATATGTTTATACACTGTATAAATGGGGTTACCAGCAAAGTAAATATCAAACCTAGCAACCAAGAAGGATGGAAGGATTATGGATGGGCTGACAAAGGATAGTGGTCGAGTTATCCTTGGGCACATAAATGTGACCAAGTGTTGCCTACATAGTCTAAAGGACCTTAGGCCAATGTAGTTATGGATAATAGATTATGATGATGATGACAAGGATTAATGGTTAGAAATTGATGATGATGATGGTGGTGGTGGTGGTGGTGGTGGTGGTGGTGACTATGAAAATAGATGATAATGATGTAGTGATAGATAAATAAGTGTAGGTGATATGGGAACGTAGTACATATGATATATGGATAGGGTTTAAATCATAAAGCCCAAAATAAAGGGGTTTGGACTATTCTATGAGGAATCAAAATCATAGTAACCCCATTATTATGTTGACCATTGCTAGTGATAGTGGGAGTGGATGGTTGCATGGATGGCAAAGATTCAACATGACGTGGATAGGGCTAAGAGGAGACATGTCTGTCATAAAAATCTTGTCTAAAAGAGTGGATAGAGATATATAGGGTGATAAAAGATTTATGGATATGGATAATGTCTCCAAGGATAGTAGATGATTTGGGAAGGTCCCTCCAATAATTGTCCCAGAGGTAGCCCTTGTTGCTTGTGAGATGAAGATACTGATTCATTGTTGTAGATTCCCACTTATTGAGACCAAGGCCAAGCTATCCTTACCATGGTGTTGAGAACCAACTTTCACCATGGTACTTGCCCAAGGTGCCAGCGAGTTGGTATTCACCATTGGATGGGAATTTTTTTTACTTATATATATATATGGATGGGATGGATGGGTCCTGTAGGTGGAGGATACATGGACTAGGCATAGAACCATTTGAGATGCATGATGTTCATAGGACAATCCAATTCTTCTCCCTCAAGCGTGGCCAATTTGTATGCCCCTGAGCCAAATTTTTCAATAATGATGTATGGGCCCAACCAATTGGCTTCAAATTTTTCCTTCTTGTCTCTTTCTACATTAGTGTTATTTTGATTTTCCTTGAAGACCAAATCAAAAATTTCAAACTCCTAAGCCTAAATCTTCTTGAGGTATTGATTCTTGAGCTTATTTTGATACACCCTTAGGTAATTCAAGGCTTGATGTCATTTTTCATCGAGGAGTTCCAACTCTTGTAAGCACTCTTGTTGGTGATTGTGGTCAACAATTATGCCTCATTATGAAAGACAAAGAGAAGGGAGCTCTACTTCCATGGGTAATATTTCTTCAGCTCTGTATACCAATGCATAGGGGGTGGCCCCTGTGGGTGTGTAGACATTAGTGTGATAAGCTCATAATGTTGGATATAATTGACTATGCCAATCACACCTAGATTGATTGACTATCTTCTTTAGGATTTTGATTAGGGTCTTATTGGTTGCTTTCGCTTGTCCATTGCCTTGGGGATAATATGGGGAAGAGAACTGTTGTGTGATGTGGTACTTTTGACAAAGGGCCTCAACATCCTAATTTTTGAAAGACTTGTCATTGTCAGAGATAATATTGGTAGGGATGCCAAAGTGGCAGATAATTTTATTGAGGATGAATTTAGATATCTAGAGGCTAGTTGTGTAAGTCAGTGACATTGCCTCTACCCATTTTGTGAAATATTATGTAGCTGTGATAATAAATTTGTGCCCATCTAAGGAAGTAGGATTAAACTTATCAATTAGATCAAGGCCCCATATATAAAAGGGCCATGGGCTCATGATGGGATGCGATTATTGTGTTAGTGCGTGGATAAGGTTTCTATGCCTTTGACAGGATTCACATTTCTACACAAATTGACAAGCATCACGTTCCATGGTTGGCCAATAGTATCCGATTCAGAGGAGCTTCTTGGATAAGGCCATCCCACTGATGTGCCCTCAAATAATGCTAGCATGAACTTCCTTGACTACTTGATCTACCTCATCTGAGGTTAGACACCTTAATAGGGTTCCATCATAACCACTTTGATAGAGCATGCTACCTAGGATGGTATAATGGGTGTCTTGATGGAAAAAGGATTTTTGTTAATGACAAGTAAGATTAGGAGGTAGGGTATTGTCATGGAGGTATTGGTAGATGGTGTGATACCAAGGGAGACTAGGATTATTAATGGTACAAATTTGTGTTGGATGTTCCATTATATGGCAAGATGAAGTCTTGCTATAAGGGCCTCATATTCTAAGATATTATTAGTACAGGGGAATGTGAGACAAAATGTTTTGGGAATGAGATCACCTTATGGGGTGATCAACAAAATTCCTTCCCCTAACCCATGAGTGGTAAAGGATCCATCAAAATATAACTTCCATCTTTCCACCTATGAGGTGCTCATAATGGATTCATCAAAAAAGGGAGAGGTAAGTAGTTTAGTCAATTCTAGTGGAGCTTCTGCCAATTGATCTGCTATAACTTATCCTTTGATTGCTTTTTGATGGACATAGTCAATATCAAACTCACTAAGCAACATGATCCACTTGGCCATGTGACCTGTTAATTATGCTTTGGATAGGAGATACTTTAAAGGATCTATTTTTATAATTAAGTGTACCTAATTATTGAGCATATAATGTTAGAGTTTTTTGGGAGGCAAAGACCACAGCTAAACATGCACATTCAACTAGTGTATAGTTTAACTTATATTCTATTAAGGTATGACTAAGATAATAAATGGATTGCTCCTTTCCCTGATCATTATGCTATGCGAGTAAGGCTCCAATGGCATAGGGAGTGGTAGATATATATAGCAATAATGGTTTACCTAGAACTGGTAGAGACAAGATAGGTGGATTTGCCAAGTATTGCTTAAGATTCTCGAAAGCCTTCTAAAAATTTTCATCCCACTGAAATATTTCTCCTTTCTTAAGCAAGTGAGTGAATGGATGACACTTATTAGCGAGTTGTGAGATAAAATGCCTAATATCCTAGAGCTTACCTTGAAGACTATGAAGTTATTTAAGTGTTCGAGGAGGTGGCATCTTAGTGATTACTCAAAATTTTATTGGATCTACCTCAATAACTCTCTTAGAGATAATGAACCCTCACAACTTTCCTGATGTTACACTGAAGACACAATTTTTGGGGTTCAAATGCACCTTGTATTCTCGTAGTCTTTCAAATATCTTACAGAGGACTGCAGGATGCTCATATCCTGAATGAGACTTTCTCAAGATATCATCAACATAATCTTCCATAATATCATGCATCATGTCATGGAAGATAACAGTCATCATGCTTTTATATGTTGTCCTTGCATTCTTTAGGCCAAAAGGCATGACCTAATAGCAAAATGTGCCCCATGGGGTGATAAATGTAATTTTGTGCTGATCTTCAAGAGCGATTTTGATTTGGTTGTATCTTTAAAAGCCATCCATAAGAGACAACATCTCATAACCAGCATTTGAATCTATAATCATATCAATATTAGGGAGTGGTAAATTATCTTTGGGGCACACCTTATTGATATCATGGAAATCGATACATATCCAAATCCTGTTGTGTGGTTTTGAGATAGGGACTATATTAGATATCCAGTTGGAATAGTCAATAGGATGATTGAATCTTACATCTAAGAATTTTTTTAGTTCCTTCTTAACTAGCAAAGCCACCTTTGGATGCATCTTTCATAATTTTTGTTTGACTAGTTTAGCATTAGGATGGACATCAAGATGATGGACTACTAGTGAAGGATCCAACTCAGGCATATCTTCATAACTCCAAGTGAAGACATCAATAAATTATCTGAGAAAGGTAGTGAGAATTTCACGATTTGATTTCATAAGAGATTCCCCTAATTTCATGATCTTAGGTTGTTCTTCAGTTCCAATATTTATTTCAATGACTTCCTCAATGAGTGAGGTAGATTGTTCTGATAGATAAGGGGGGTATTGTCAAGATCCCTGCTACTCAAGAGCACACTTGATTACCTTTGTATAAGCAACTAAACATGAAATTAAACTAGAAGTAATATGTAACTAGAATTCAAAAATAGCACATAATATGAGAGACAATAAAATCTTGTATTAACACTCTTCCAGAAGGAAATACAATGAAGAAATCACACTCTTCCCACACCTCTTGGGCATACCAGTAATTCTCCCTCAAGAGTTCTCTCTCTCTCAATTACAAACACAATCAACTCAAACACAGAGTTGTTGTTTCCACCAGTCAGTAACAATACTGCCAGTACCACCACCGAGTACACCACGTACTCCAAGTAGATCTCCCTAATCTTGCTCCTTGTTGTGTTGCATATCTCCTTTGACCTTTCTATCCTGCAGATATCCTTTGACCTTGCACACACACACACACACCTACAGATCAATCGACCTTACTTACCATGTAGATCTCCCCTGATCTTGCACACCTACAGATCAACCTAGTCTTGCACACCTGCAAACCTAGATCTTAGATACCTTGGAAGACCCCTTGTCCTTGCCTTTGCAAGTCCTTATGATTCTAAAAATTATAATATAGCCCCATGGGTCTCTTAAATAGATCCCATACAAACAATAATTAGACTTTCCAATTACAATAATTAGAAACACAGACTCAAGACTAAAATTAGTCTTTTACATGTAAACTGACTGTCCGTCTAAAATTAGACCAGTTCTAGAATGCATAGACGACCGACGTCAGTTGCTATCTATCTAGAGATGACTGACATCAGCCGATACATGACTGATGTTGGCAGCTTCTAGTCTACCTCTGACTGACATCGGTTGGCCTGACCAACGTCGATTACTGTGACACTCAGAAACCTCTTCCATGTTTGCATTAGTGAAGCTTTTAGCTCCACAACCTAACAATCTCCCACTTGGAGATAAACAATTGCACTTGTATCTATACCTGTACATCATCTAATTTTGTTTTCTGGCTTGTATCCCTCTTCAAGTTTAATCTTGAATACCAACCACCACATATCCTGTGGTACTTCTCCTATCATCCAAGTAACCTACCATATCTGAATCTACATACCCATGTAGAGAAGTCCCTGACCCTACATAGCATGAATCCCTGCTATTGGTCCCTCTCAGATACCTGAGAATCCACTAAACTGCTTTCCAGTGCTTCTTTCCCAGATTGGCCACAAACTTGCTAACAACTCCCACTACTTGGGTAATATCAGGTGTAGTACACATGTACTCAACCTCATCATGTGATTTGGGACATTGTTCTGTGAACTGTCCATCCATAGGTGTGCTAATCGGTTCTACATCCTACATATTGAACCTTTCCACTACCTTATTCACATAATCCTTTGGAGACAAAATCAACTTGTGATCTTCCTTGTCTCTAGAAATACTCATGCCAAGGATTTCTGCTCCTGAATCCTTCCTGGCACACCACTAAGCTACTTTTACCTTTAGCTCAGCAAATCCCTGTATGTATGAACCTACAACAAGCATATCATCCACATACAGTAATAGGATAATGTCGTGACCATTATCCAACCTAGTAAAATAAACATAGTGATTACATTGACATTGACTAAAGCCATGCTTTGTCATACACCTGTCACACCTGTACCACTATCCTGGAGCTTTCTCAAGACCATATAACCTGGCCTTCTATCTCACGTGTCCATTCTCTCCTTTCTTTAACCTGGGAATCCATTCGTCTTTCATTGCTTTCATACCGACTGCAACTCTACCAAATCTTCCATTTGGTTCTCTCCCAAGGAATCAATTTCCTCATTCATGCCATGCTCCCACTGTTTCCTAGATTCTACCTACATTGCCTCTTCAAAACTTCCTATTTCTTGACCATCAGTGAGCAACAAGTAGTGTAAAGAAGGGGAATAATGAATTTGAGGCTTACTTACCCTTTCAGTCCTCCACATGGGCATTTGAGACTCCTTGACAGCTTGTTATCCACCCAAAATTCATTCTAACAGTGACCAATCACAGTCACCTCTTAGTCTACACTCGACCGATGTCAGTTCCATGCAATTGACCTGACTTTTAGCATTGGTTCCTTGACTAGCATCGGTGTCCACCTGATCACTAACGTTAGTTCCCTGACCAATGTTGGTGTCCACCTACCCGACACCACTGACTCTGGTTTGCACATGACTGATGTCGGTGCCTGCTTGTTCGATGTCGGTTCTCACTTGATTGACATTGATAATTGTGTTTTCCTGTGAGTGATGACTTTTACCAACGAGCTCACTTTGGATCATAACCTTGTCCAAATTGCCCTGCTCAAAATTATTCAACCCCTTGAGCTGATCTTTGTCCATCATCTTCTCCATGAAAACCAAGGCTTTCTAGTTCTTAAGTTTGTCAAAGACATCAGACTCCCTCTTAAGAACATGCATCCCCTTCTCATTCATGTGACCAAGCCTACAGAGCCACATCTTCGCATCTACATCTAAAGTAGATAAACCAGAAGGAGAATTAGTAATACAAGTAGATAGATAAAGAGTACCTACTTTCTTACCACATGCTAATTCAAGTGCACCCTTAGAAAATTTCCAAGATTTTGTTGTGAGAGTTATTGTGTATCCCTCATCACCCAACTCTCTTGTAGAAATTAGACTCCTCTTCAGGACTGGGACATGCATGACATCCTTCAACACCCATGTGTTGCTCGTCTGCAATTTCAGCCGCACTTCCCCTTTGCCAAAAATTTGACAAGGCTCACCAACCCCTAAATAAATCTTTCCAAAGTCTCCATGGACACAATCATGGAAAAATACTCTATTTGGGGTTGCATGGAAAGAGGCAACAGAATCTAAAACCCAAGATTCTACTTTATCCAAGGAACATATAAGAGCAACTCATGCAACAATCTCTGCATCATTTGCTTCTTTATTTCCTTCATGCTGATCTTTTACCAACCAACAATCTTTCTTTACCTACTCTTTCTTTCCATAATTCTGTAATTGATCATTCTTGCCGTTGAGTTTCTCCATTCTTAGCTTACTTTCTTCTGCCATTGCTTTACTCCCACTCAATCAGAAACCCCTGAGAGTGACCTGTAATCAACAAATAATTAACACACTCTGAAACCAAGGTGTTAGTGAACCTAACCAAGCTTTGATACCAATTTTCAAGATCCCTACTACTGAAGAGCACACTCGATTACCTTTGTATAAGCAACTAAACACAAAATTAAACCAGAAGTATTATGTAACTAGAATTCAGAAACAACACAGAATATGAGAGACAATACAATCTTATATTAACACTCTTCCAGAAGGAAATACAATGAAGAAATCACACTCTTCCCACACCTCTTGGGTGTACCAGTAATTCTCCCTTAAGATTTCTCTCTCTCTCAATTACAAACACAATCAACTCAAAGACAGAGTTGTTGTTTCCACCAATCAGTAACAATACTGCCAGTACCACCACCAAGTACCCACGTACTCCAAGTAGATCTCCCTAATCTTTCTCCTTGTTGTGTTGCATATCTCCTTTGACCTTGCACACACACACATCTATAGATCAACTGACCTTACTTACCATGAAGATCTCCCCTGATTTTGGACACCTACAAATCAACCTGGTCTTGCACACCTGCAAACCTAGATCTCACATACCTTGGAAGAACCCTTGTCCTTGCCTTTTCAATTCCTTATGATTCTACAAATTACAATACAACCCCATGGGTCTCTTAAATAGATCCCATACAAACAATAATTAGACTTTCCAATTACAATAATTAAAAATGTAGACTCAAGACTAAAATTAGTCTTTTACATGTAAACTGACTGTCCATCTAAAATTAGACCAGTTCTAGAACGCACAGATGACCGACGTCAGTCGCTATCTGTCTGGAGATGACCGATGTCAGCCAATACATGACCGATGTCAGCATCTTTCAGTCTACCTCTGACTGATGTCAGTTGGCCTGACTGACGTTGGTTACTGTGACACTCAACAACCTCCTCCATGTTTGCATTAGTGAAGCTTTTAGCTCCACAACCTAACAGGTATTTGATTTTTAGCATGTTGAAGGTGGTAATTCTTAGTAGCTCGATATCAATATCTAGATAATATTCTAACTGAATGGGACTTTTTGGACTATCATTGGGTTATGTAGAAGATTCCCCTTTTAATTTAGACATTTCATCATCATTTTGGGTGCTTAGTGACTCTTGTTCTCCAAAATATGCTAATTCACACACATTGATTGAGAATCCTTTCTTGTGGTCTCCTGATGGCATGAAAGTCCTTGCCCCCCAGGTACTCAAGAATAGCCTCATCATTTTTAAATGTGTCAAAGGTGGGATCTTGTTTGGCATCCCAGTCTATGAGGGAGGGATAACGGAGGGATATGTCAATGGTGAAGATGGAGGTGTCAGAAAAGAGGTTAGTGGTAGCTAGCTCTTTAAATTGACTACAAATAGAACTTATTTTAGTATCCTCATCGAGGAGAGTTTGCTCTTTTTTCAAGATAAAATCCATAATGACATCGAGTGGGTCATCACCATATGGTTTGTACCCTAGACCATAATATGATGAGTTATCTTAAACATCAGTAAGCTCTATCCGACCCTACTCCTACTTGCCTAGTCCTTTTCCTTTATAGTTCATATTTTCCATCATGCAGTATATAATAGGATATTTTTGATGGGGTGAGATGAAGGTATCATCATTAGGTAAGAGCCATCAATCGTCACCATCTTTAATGTGTTCATTTGATAAAAATCTTTCACTTTCAAAAGTTGTGGGCCCAAATTGATACTTGATGGTGTAGAGTTCCTGTATCTCAAGGGACCTGTAGCTTCGGGGAGACAATGGGAGATGGCCAATGCAAAGGGTTTTGTACTCATATTCACCACAACTCGTAGACATGATTTTTATCTTGGTAAGGTTTGGCACTAGGGTAGATGTGGTGGATAATTAATTAAGAGAGACATATTTGGTAGCTATAGAACTAAGGATGGAATTCTCAGTGCCTCAAAATAATGATGGAAAAGGGGTTTGATCCATTTGATAGCTATGATGGTCAATAATCCTTGGGATAATGACTTCTATCCCTGAATGGGGGAATTTAAGGCATTGATGAAGAGTGGATGGGATGGCTTGTATTTCATGAATCCAAGCTCTCCCAAGAAGCATATTATATGATAAATACACGTTGACCACATGCACCAATGTTTGATGGACTATGGGTGCCACAATGATGGGAATATAAATAGACCCAACAGACAACCACTCGTTATCATCATACACTTTGATAATGATGAGATTGGGCCCCAGTGATGATTTAGAGTACCCCAGCTTCTTCAAGAAGTCCATATTACACAGGGTAAGCACCGATCCTCCATTTATAATGACACAAGAGACACGGTGATGGGAAATGGAAAATTCAATGTATAGAGGGTAGTTATGATGAGGGCCAGCTGGTGGTAGATCTTGAGTGTTGAAGGTGAGTTTTGGGGAGGGGGATAAATGAGCCACTAGTGCTTGAAACTAAATGGTGTCCAAGTTACTAAGTACCTATAGGTCGTTAAGCACTTGATTTAATATTTCCTTGTGCAAAGTGGATGTTTTTAGAAGCTCCATAAGGGAAACTTGGGCAGGGGTCTTTTCTAGTTGTTGAATAATGTAATAGGACTTATCAGGCCTATTTGTGGCTTTGTTATAGGTATTCCCCCTTGGAATAGTGGAAGAAGTGGATGGTTGTTGGGAAGGTGTTTTTGGGATGGTGATTTTGTTACGCTTGGTAGTAACAGTACAATGAGATGTGTCCAAATTTATTTTTAAAACTCGATAGGGAGGCTCCTCAGAGGTGGGGATGTGGTGAAGCTTGATGGTATTAATATAATGGTATGGCACATTATGATAATCGGTACAATTAGAAGAGGATTTTTGTCCTTGGTCTCTTGGTGGTCTCTGATTTCTTTGATCATGCTTGGGAAGAGGATCTTTATAAATTCCCAACTATCCATTTCTTGATTGGGTAGAACTAGGCTCCCCTTCCAACTTGATGTCACCTCTTTTAATCAAGTCTTGCACATAATGTTTGAATTACATAAAATTCTTGATATCATGGGCCTTTACCCTATGGAACTAAAACTATTCATTATCATGATACCAATCTAGTTTGGTTTGAGGATTATCGATAGGTCAAATCTCAGGTAAATTAATCATGTTGGTTGTAACTAGTTGCTTTAATACAATCTCTAAAGGGATACCCAAACTTGTAAGAGGTTGATTTCCTATACGGGGTCTTGGCTTTCCCCTAGGAACCTTGATAGAATAAATGTGTGGTTGTGGTGGGGGCCCTTTTATTTGGATATTTTGGACATGTTGTGCTTGTGGTTTGGAATCTATCACTCCATCTCCAACAACATTTTTATTTTTTTTGAAGACCTTTGGCTTATTTGAAAAGGAATTTCCTGAATTCGTAGTATGCTCATTACGAGAGAATAGCTTGATGGTTCCTTTTTTTATGAGGGCTTTTTCAATTTACATCCCCTTTTCTATAATCTCATTGAAAGTCTTCATACACTATAATGTTAACTAGTATTTCAATTTTGTATTAAGATTGTCCACAAATATTTTTACCATTTTCTTTTCAGGTATGGTGTATTTGAATTGACTTGCCAATCCGTGCCACCATTGTAAGAAATAAAAAAGACTTTCACCAGTTCTTTGTTTTGTGTTATAGAGGTCAATAATATACACATCATACTCTATGTTAAAGGAGAAGTACTTGACAAATTATTATGATAGTTATCCAAAGTTGTAAATTGACCCCTTGAGAAGGTGCATGAACCACTCTAATGCTAGTCTTGTTAAGCTTTTAGGAAAAATCCTTAATAGGTGGGCATCCTCCTGAGATACTTCATGACAAGCAATGAATAATTCTTGCATGTGATCCCTCAGGTCTCCTTTTTGTTAGGAGTATGGAGCTAAAAGCTTCACCAAGGAGCATAGACAAACAGGTTCGGGTCTACACAGACGCCGGCGTCGGTCAGGAGCGACCGACGTCGGTCAGTTGCAGTTCAGAGGCACCGACGTCGGCAGTATGGTCGGCCGGCGACGGTCACAGGCGAACAGACAGGAACCGACGTCGGTTACCTGCGTGTCCAGAGAGCTATTTCCGAGGACAGAAGCGAGTGTTTGCATGATGAGTTTGAGTTGTAGACTCATGCTTGCGTCTCTATTGTTAGCAATGTTATTTTTTAGAGCCCTTGTTGAAGAGGCTTAACTGTTTGTTGTAAGAGCATGCTTAAGTTTCCTTTTTCTATATGTAGGAGAGATCTTCTAAGCTATTGTAAGATGATGAAGTGTATGAGAGTGTAATTGAGTACGAAGTAGAACATTGTGAATGTTTGAAGGACTGTACTTTAGAGAGAACTCTTGAGGAATAGAGATCTAGTGAGAGATCTTGTGTGCATCTGAGAGAGGTGTGGAAGAACAAAGTTCTTCATTTGTATTCCTATTGTAAAGAGTTTTTAATACAAGTTTTTAGGGTGTTTTCTTGTATATCTTGTTCTGTGCTATTTATCATTTCAGTTACTTATCTATCTGATTTATTTCCGCATTGATTGCTTTCATAAGTGTAATCCATTGTTGGTTGATCCCCAACAAGTGGTATCAGAGCTCAGGTTCACTAACAGGTGGTTCAGATCTGTGTAGTGTGTTCGGATTACAGGTTGCTCACAGGGATTTCTGTTTGAGTGGGAGAAGCAATGGCAGAGGAAAGTAAGTTGAGAATGGAAAAGTTTAATGGCAAGAACTATCAGCACTGGAGAATGCAGATAGAGGACTATCTGTATCAGAAGGATCTTTACTTACCGTTAGGTGGGATAGCAAAGAAGCCTAAGGACATGGAGGATGAAGAATGGGAAGTTCTTGACAGAAAGGCTCTTGGTTCTATAAGACTGAGTCTGGCCTCCACTGTGATATCCAATTTGTCACAAGCAAAAACTACGGTAGAGTTAATGACCACGTTAGCAAATCTATATGAAAAACCCTCCGCTTCAAACAAGGTATATTTGATGAAGCAGTTATTTAATTTGCATATGCAAGAAGGTGGATCTGTTTCTAATCACCTGAATGATTTCCATGGTATTGTTAATCAGTTAAGTTCTGTTAATATTTCATTTGAAGATGAAATAAAGGCTCTTTTAATTTTATGTTCTTTGCCTGAAAGCTGGCATGGCTTGGTAATGGCAGTTTCTAATACTGCTTCTGCTTCGAATATTTTAAAAGTAGAGGATGTGGTTAGTGTTATTTTGAATGAGGAAATACGCAGGAAAAGCACAGAAGAGACTTCTGGGACATCCGGGAACGCTTTAAATTTCGAGAGCAGAGGAAGGCAAAAAGAAAGGAGCAAGAGGAGATCAAGATCTAAGTCTAAGGGAAGAGGCAGATCCAAATCCAGGAATGGCAGAAGGCCACAATGCTGGAACTGTGGAAAGTTGGGGCACATAAGCAGAGATTGCTGGTCAAAGCCTAAGGAGGACAATCAGCACGAAGGAAAGGAAGAGACAAAGGTTGCAGGTATTGCACAGGATGCTCTTATTTTCTCTTTGCATAATAACATAGAATCTTGGGTATTAGATTCTGGTGCGTCTTTCCATGCTACCCCTAACAGAGAATATTTCAGTGACTATGTCCATGGAGATTTTGGAATAGTATACTTAGGGGATGATGAGCCTTGTAAGATAATTGGCAAAGGTAAAGTGCAGCTAAAGATGCAGAATGGCAACACATGGGTGTTGAGGGATGTGATGCATGTTCCTAGTTTAAAGAGAAATCTGATTTCTGCAGGTAAGCTTGGTGATGAGGGTTGTACAGTAACTCTCACAGCAGATTCTTGGAAAGTGACCAAGGGTGCACTTGTTATGGCCAGAGGTAAGAGAGAAGGTACTCTCTATTTGTGTAATTGTATTACTAACAAATCTCCTTCAGTTTTATCTACTTCAGATGTGGATGCTAAATTGTGGCACTCAAGGCTTGGCCACATGAGTGAGAAGGGGATGTCTATCCTTAAGTCTAAAGGTATGCTTTCAGATTTGAAAAGTATGGATCTAGAATTTTGTGAGCATTGTGTGTTTGGAAAACAGAAAAGGGTTAGTTTTCTAAAGACTGGGTCTACTAAGAAAAGGCAGAAGTTGCAGCTTGTTCACACAGACGTGTGGGGACCGGCTCATGTAGCCTCTATTGGCGGATCACAGTACTATGTTACATTCATAGATGACGCCACAAGAAAGGTATGGATCTACTGTATTAAAAAGAAATCTGATGTTTTTGATACTTTTAAGATATGGAAAGCCATGGTTGAGAATGAAACAGGCAAAAGATTAAAGTGCTTGAGATCCGATAATGGTGGTGAGTTCTGCAGTCTTAAGTTCAAATTGTATTGTTACATAAATGGGATCCGTAGGCAAAGGACGGTTCCAAGGACACCTCAGCAGAATGGTATTGCTGAAAGGATGAACAGGACTATTATGGAGCGTGCAAGATGTATGAGATTGCATGCAGGGTTGCCCTTAGAGTTTTGGGCAGAAGCAGTTGACACCGCAGTATACCTGATCAACAGAGGACCCTCTACAGCTCTGGATGGTGGAATTCCAGAAGAGGCATGGACAGGTAAAAAGGTTGATCTTTCATATCTCAAAGTTTTTGGTTGTGAAGCCTTTGTGCACATAGATAAGGAAAATAGAAAGAAGCTTGATGCTAAGTCTATGAGGTGCACGTTTATAGGCTATGGCTCAGATGATTTTGGTTTCAGATTTTGGAATCTAGGAACTAACAAGGTAATTAGGAGCCGTGATGTTGTTTTCAATGAAAGAGTGATGTACAGTGATCAGACAAGGAAGCTAGATCAAGTTGGGCAGAGCAATAATGAGTTGGACGAAGTTATGATCCAAAATGAGCTCGCGGGAAAAAGAAATAATCACTTACAGGAAAACACAGAGACCGACGTCGGTAGGTTTGGCACCGGCGTCGGCAATACAGAAACCGATGTCGGTCATACAGAGACCGACGTCGGCAGACCAGGCACCGGCGTCGGCCACGAAGAACCGGCGTCGGCCAGTAACAGGTCTATAGGTGGCCGAGGTCGGTCACTGTCAGAAAATTTGGGTGGACAGATTGTGGAAAACGAGTCCAAGACACCAATCAGGAGGTCTGAAAGGGTAAGTAAGCCTCCAATTAGATACTCTCCTTCTTTATATTATTTATTGCTAACCGATGGTGGAGAACCAGAAAGTTTTGAAGAAGCTTTACAGGTGGAGTCCAGGAGTAAGTGGGAGCATGGCATGCTTGAGGAGATGGAGTCCTTAAGGGAGAACCAAACATGGGATTTGGTTGAATTGCCGGCTGGTAAGAGAACACTGAAGAACAGGTGGACTTACAGGTTGAAGGAAGGTGAGGATGGTCAGATGAGATACAAGGCCAGATTGGTTGTAAAAGGGTTTGCACAAAAGCCAGGTATTGACTTTGGCGAAATTTTTTCTCCAGTTGTTAAGATGACTTCTATAAGGGTTGTGCTATCTTTGGTTGCCTTTGAGGATTTGCATCTCGAGCAGCTAGATGTTAAAACAGCATTTCTTCATGGAGATTTAGATGAGGAAATTTACATGGAACAGCCAGAAGGTTTCGAAGTCAAGGGTAAGGAGAAACTAGTGTGCAGGTTAAAGAAAAGCTTGTATGGCCTCAAGCAAGCTCCAAGGCAATGGTACTTGAAATTTGACAGGTTTATGACTGAGAATGGTTTCAGTAGGTGTCAATCAGACCATTGTGTATACTTTAAGAGATTTGATAACGGTAGATACATTATTCTATTGTTGTATGTAGATGACATGCTGGTTGCAGGGTCTCACATGCAGGACATCTCAGAGCTTAAGGAGAAGTTAGCTCAAACGTTTGCCATGAAGGATTTGGGAGCAGCTAAGAAAATCCTTGGCATGAGCATCAAGAGAGACAGAGAAAATCACAGGTTGATATTGTCTCAAGAAGATTATGTGGACAAGGTGTTGAAACGATTCAACATGCAGGATGCGAAACCGGTAAGCACACCTTTGGCAAGACATTTCAAGTTAAGCAAAGAACAATGTCCCAATTCACATGATGAGGTAGAGTACATGAACAAGGTTCCATATTCTTCCGCGGTAGGAAGTTTGATGTATGCAATGGTGTGTACTAGACCAGATATTGCCCAAGCAGTGGGAGTAGTAAGCAGGTATATGGCCAATCCAGGAAAGGAACATTGGAAAGCAGTACAATGGATCCTTAGATATCTGAGAAGAACCAGCAGCAGACACTTATGCTATGGAGGTTCAGATACATCTCTACATGGCTATGTAGATTCAGATATGGCAGGGGATTTGGATGGCAGGAGGAGCACTACAGGTTATGTTTTTACTGTAGGTGGAACGGCAGTTAGTTGGATTTCTAAGTTGCAGAAGGTTGTAGCCTTGTCAACTACAGAAGCAGAATACATTGCAGCTACAGAAGCTAGCAAGGAAATGATATGGATGACACGGTTCATGGAAGAGCTTGGAAGGGAGCATGGGAGTTGCAGATTGCATAGTGACAGTCAAAGCGCAATCCACTTGGCTAAGAACTCAGCTTTCCATTCTAGAACCAAACACATACAGCTAAGGTACCACTTCATACGGCAGGTATTGGAAGATGGTGAGTTGAAGCTGGAGAAGATCCATACAGACATGAATCCTGCGGATATGCTAACAAAGCCGGTTACTAAGGAGAAGTTGAATCTTCATTCAACTTCTGTTGGTCTTCACGATTGAGTTGAAGATGGAGGAGCTAGAAGATCTTGCTGTACAGGTATTGGTGCAGCTGGTTTATCTCCAAGTGGGAGATTGTTAGGAGTATGGAGCTAAAAGCTTCACCAAGGAGCATAGACAAACAGGTTCGGGTCTACACAGACGCCGGCGTCGGTCAGGAGCGACCGACGTCGGTCAGTTGCAGTTCAGAGGCGCCGACGTCGGCAGTATGGTCGGCCGGCGACGGTCACAGGCGAACAGACAGGAACCGACGTCGGTTACCTGCGTGTCCAGAGAGCTATTTCCGAGGACAGAAGCGAGTGTTTGCATGATGAGTTTGAGTTGTAGACTCATGCTTGCGTCTCTATTGTTAGCAATGTTATTTTTTAGAGCCCTTGTTGAAGAGGCTTAACTGTTTGTTGTAAGAGCATGCTTAAGTTTCCTTTTTCTATATGTAGGAGAGATCTTCTAAGCTATTGTAAGATGATGAAGTGTATGAGAGTGTAATTGAGTACGAAGTAGAACATTGTGAATGTTTGAAGGACTGTACTTTAGAGAGAACTCTTGAGGAATAGAGATCTAGTGAGAGATCTTGTGTGCATCTGAGAGAGGTGTGGAAGAACAAAGTTCTTCATTTGTATTCCTATTGTAAAGAGTTTTTAATACAAGTTTTTAGGGTGTTTTCTTGTATATCTTGTTCTGTGCTATTTATCATTTCAGTTACTTATCTATCTGATTTATTTCCGCATTGATTGCTTTCATAAGTGTAATCCATTGTTGGTTGATCCCCAACACTTTTCCCCTATATTTTTCAAACTTTGGAATTTGAAAATGCGAGGGGAATGGAATCTATAAAATGCTACTGTCTAAAGGTGACGAGCAAAAAACCTCATATTTGTATTTGAGGGCCTATGACCTGGGGTCAACCTATTGAAGGGTTTCTTTCATCATCTTCCATTCTTGGGCAAAAGTAGGATCCCCAAGAGGGTTGACAGTTTAGTTTTGACTTCCTTGTAGGATATGGGTATGATGGTTGTTATGAGTGGTATGATTGGTATGACTATTATTGTGGACATTGTTGGTATTGTCTCGAGATGATGTACATTGATTTTGGAGGAGGAGATTAAGTTGATGTGTGAGTTGGTCTAAGCGATCGTCAATGGTAGCTTGTCTCCTATTAGCCTCAACATGTTGATTAATGAGAGGAGGTTATTGGTCACCTTCACCTAAGAATCCATGGTCCACTTCTTGGTGATTATTATGTCGTGGGGTTGATGGACAGTCAATATTATTTAGGTGGGTGGCCCCAATTTCCATATTCTAATTTTGTTGTATATATTGTTCCAAGAGTTGACATACATCCTCATTATTAAGGAGGTTAATAAGAAGGTGAGTGTTATAATTTTCTCCCCAAGGTGTAGGGATGTCACTATGGAAATCTTCATTTTCTTGAGTGGGATCCATGAGTTGCCCCCTAGTATGGTCTTCTTGATTGGAACCTTGTCCTTGGTGGAATTGGGCTCAGGTTTGGATGACCATGATGAAAGAAGATGAGGTGGGATGAGGTGATATTGAAGGTATTTTTAATATTAAATTTTAGTCCAAAAGATGAGACTACTAGTGGTCAAGAGAAAATTTGGATGGATAGGATAACTAGAAATTATCAAGAGAATAATAGTTCTTTTAAGAGATCAAACTAGCAAGGAGGTGATAGGATTAAATAATTATGTCAACTAGCAAGTGGAGAAGTTGATGGGTGCTAGAGACAAAAGACACTTGATAAGGATAAAAGATAATGATGAGTGCTAGCTTGATGTCTTATAAGGCTATGTTCAATAATAATTTCAAGTTAGGGTAGGATGATGATGATGTGTAGAAAGGAAATGACCACCAATAGTTTGATCTTTTGTCCTCAACAAAATATGCAAAAGAGGGATGAGGAGAAAATGGGTGATGATGGTATGTGATTAAAAATATGTGTGAACAAGGACCTCTAATCAAGATAAATGTGTTGGGTGAATATTTTGTCACTAGCTAACTAACGGCAAAATAGGTGTTTCAACCACAGCATAAGGAGATTTGATCGGCCAAATGTGCAGGTCTACCACATCAAAATGGGATAAATCTCTCCTCTCATCAAGGAGAGGTTCCCTATTAACTATATGTGTGTGTGTGTGTGTGTGTGTGTGTGTGTGTGTGTGTGTGTGTGTGTGTGTGTGTGTGTGTGTGTGTGTGTGTGTGTGTGTGTGTGTGTGTGTGTATGTATGTATATATATATATGTATATGTATGTATGTATGTGTGTATATATATATATGTATGTATGTATGTATATATATATATATATGTATGTATGTATGTATATATATATATATATATATATATATATATACATACATACATACATACATACATACATATATATATATACATACATACATATATATATACACATACATACATACATATACATATATATATACATATATATATATATATGTATATATGTATATATACATACATACATATATACATACACACACACACACACATATGTATATATATGTGTATATATATATGTATATGTGTGTGTGTGTGTGTGTGTGTGTATAAAATACACACAGGGGTAGGATAACACCATCCATCTCTCTCTTTTTAGAGATGATGTTCACAGAACAAAGGAGAAATCTTGGGTGATTGTTGAAGATACTTCTCTTCTTTCAGAAGTAATATTCAGTCAATAGCCAGATTCCTTTTTGGTAGTAAATGAAACAGGACGCAGTAATACAATAGAATGAAGTGTAACACAAAGTCTTCACCTCAACTTCCAAAGATTCAAAGATACGAAGGATAATGGGGGCACAAAGTCTTCCCAAGATCCTTTACACAAAAATAGAAAACAGACAGACTAAAGACAATTGTGGCAGCACAAAGTCTCCCCACAGTTGGCTTCAGGACACCTTCCAGGTTACTTCCACTAATTATACTTATTTTATTAAATGGACAAGACTACATTCATGAAACAGACATAAGAACAATCTCCTAAATAACACAAGATATCTCAGCACAATGTTTGAAAGGTCACTTGCCTTCTCATTTAAATAATGAAATATGATTGACAATCTGAGCTCAAAGTCTCAGGAAAATGTCTTTCAATTTGGACAGAGTTTTGCTTCTATAACAGAGAGATCCCCCTTGTATAAAATGAGAGATTACAATATATAGCAGCCAAGAAAGACTTGGCACTTTGTTTCACAAAATGACCCATGCTGCATTCAATTCCTTGAAAGCGTTTGAAATTTTTTGAAGGGGCCATGTTAGAATAGGGTATCAGCCTTAACTTTGGCATGTTAATTATTCTCAAATGTCCTCTCCAAAGTATGGGCCGCCTGGTCCTCTTCAAGATATTTATGCAGCTGTCCACTTTGTCTTTACTCAATGAAGAAAAATAGGTCGCGCCTTTGAGTGCTTGCACTCTCTGACGTTCACTTGGTGGACTGTTCCACCTACTGGAATAACTCCTGTAGAGATAGTTTTGGTCTTCCTATAACATTTTCTCTCTTCTTTGCCACATTTTATCCTTCCTTGGTGATCTGAGCTCTTGGGCTATCTCCTTTGGCCAGTCGCTGAGTTTATTCTTGTGTCTGTGCCATATTTGAAAAGTAATAGATATTTCATTACCCTAAATTTGACGTTTACAGGAGCATCATGGTCACTTAGTCAAACTAATTTGAACCTTCGGATCTTTGGTTCAATTGGCTTTTTGTGAAGGGCTACGTTTGCTCTCTTTTTCTTCTTTGGTTGAACCCTTTCTTCAAACTTGTTTTTGGAATCTTCCGCTTCCTTCCTTCACTCGAAGCTTCTTTTTGAACTATGAACTTCTTTGAACCTTTGAACCTTTGAACTTTGAACCATTTTGGTTCAAAGTTCAATGGTTCATTCTCTTTCTTTGAATCCTCTGAAGCTTCAAACTTTCTGGACCCTTTCCTTTTCTGTCAAACTTGTTTATGGAATGTTCCACTTTCTTCCTTCACTCGAAGCTTCCTTTTTAACTTTGAACTTCTTTAAACCTTTGAACCTTTGAAATTTGAACCATTTTGGTTCAAATTTCAATGGTTCATTCTCTTTCTTTGAATCCTTTGAAGCTTCAATCTTTCTGAACCCTTTCTTCAAACTTGTTTCTGGAATCTTCCGCTTCCTTCCTTCGCTCAAAGCTTCCTTTTGAACTTTGAACTTCTTTGAACCTTTGAATCCTTTGAACCTTTTAACCTTCTTGGTTCAAAGTTCAATGGTTCAACGGTTCATTCTTAGCTCTTTGAATCCTTTTATTCTTCTAAGTTCGTTGAACTTTATTGAACTTGTTAAACCTTTGAACTTTTTCAAACTCTTTTGGTTCAAGGTTCAATGGTTCAACGGTTCAATCTTTACTCTTCGAAGTCTTCTTTTCTTTAAGTCTGTCGATGCCATTGAACCTTTGAACTCATTGAACCTTTGAACCTTTCAGAGGTGGGGTTCGATGGTTCATTAGTTCAATGGTTCATTCCATTTTTTTGAAGCCCGTTGTTAAGTCTTTTGATTGAACCTCAGTGTTGAAGCAACCTTGAAATTGCCTAAGTGTTGGAACTTCTTTCTTGTGAAAGCTTGCTGGTTGAACCTGTGAGTCCCTTGGCTGAGAATGCTTGAATAATTGAAGAACTTGGGTGCTCAGAACATTTTTTGAAAAAGGAAGAGATCATTTTGGTTTTGCAGGGCCAAAATAGTTGATATGTTGTCCACAAAAATAAGTAACGGATTTTGGGAACAATAAAATGGATGGGGGTGATGCCAATATTATGACCACGCTTAATAAGGGGGTGGGGAAATAATAGGTGGACACAAGTGATTCTTACAAATGGGCAACTTAGGATGGATAAATGAGGGTTATTATAATCTATTAAAAGGATGACTCTTGATCCAATAGTGGTCATAGACAAGGGATGATTAACGAAAAAGGGATAATGGTAAGTGAGAGATAATATATGGGATATGATTTTAATATATGGACTATGGACTAGGTGTTAAGGTGATGATATAAGAAATGAATGAAAAATAAGTGTGGATGATGAAAGATATTCTACAAAAGATGGATGATATTCATGAGAGGAATGGACCTCTATAAGTGATATACAAGTGGTAGTAATATATGTAATATGTCGAGGTATTGATGGTGACTATATGGGGGATGTGAATGTGTAAGTAGAAAAGGTGATGTCAATAAAAATGATATGGGAATGATCAAGACTATGGTGTGATTAATGGATAAGGCAAGGTCAAAGTGAGGTGTGATTGATTATGGATGAGGTGGTCTTATGACAAGGTGTGACTAATTTAAGATAGGAGAGGGGATGATGAAAAGGATATACAAGGAAAGGGTGACAAAGATATACAAGACGATGATTAGGCAAGGATGTACAAGATGATGGGGTATGACTAGGATGGGATAAATACAAGATAGTATGGGATATGTAAAAGGATGTACAAAAATATGATGATATATATATACAAGGGGATGAGTAAATATGAGAATAATATAGGTGGATAAATGGATGATTGTTATGAAATATGGATTATGTGGATAAAATAATTACAAGAAGATATAATAAATAATGAATGATAGATGTGAAGGGTGGACTATATGGATATAATAAATGTAAGGATGGATTGTGTGGAAATAGGATGATATAAGGATAATATGAATGGAGGGATGAATAATAAATGTGAGATATGTGATTTATGGATAAATGAATTATAATGAAATGTGATTACTTAAGGGTACAATGGGTAGATTAATGGATATAGATATGAGAAATGGATTATGAGGATAAAACAAGTGAGGGGATGAGATGATATAAGTATAAGATGGGTGGATAAGTGGATGATTAGTGTAAAAGATGGATTATGGGGATAAAATAATTACAATAAGATGTGATGAAAGGTGGATATGACGTAAAGGGGGATGTTCTAAACTATTCTACAAAAATAGGAAAGATGATAATTATATGAGGCTATGGATGAAGGTAAATACTAGGTGGATATAGGTATGAGATGAAAATGTAAAGGAAATAGATGATGAAGAGAATGGATAGAAAATGGATAATCACTATATGTGGGATGCTATGAGATATATATAGGATGGTCAATATAAGGCAAATGGGGAAGGAATGTGTTATGAAGTGAATAAGATATGGTCAAATATACAAGGATACGAAATAGAACTGGATATTAAATACTATGGAATGGATATAGATGAGAGAATGATTGTAGGATGGATGGAAGTATGATAAGGATTTAATTAAATTGCATAGGGAAGGATGTGAAAAGATGATGGTGCTAAGTGAGATGGATCCTATGAGGTGTGGGTAGGATAAGAAAGTGAAAATGATATGGATAGAAGGATATGGGGAAGTGTGATGGTCAAAAGGGATATGACAAAAGGTAGTGGATGCTAAGTATTATGGGATGGTTGTAAATAAAAGAGGCGCTATTAACTAAGTGTAGAATGATGGAATGATATAGTGTGATTATGGGGGTGATGGGGTACATGATGATCAAAATATTTGTCAAAATATGCAAATTATTAAGGAACAAGGATGATACTAGGATGAGTGTGAAAAGTGATAGAAAATGAAAAGAATGTGGACTAAGGTAAATGTTATGAAGTGAAAAAGAGAGATGATGTGATATGGATAGTCAAGATGAGATGATGATGGGATGAAGGAATGAGATGAAGAAGTAATGATGGAAGTGATCCTATAGGTTTTCTTAGGTATTCACACAAAAAATTCAAAGGTGTGATTGACTTGGCTGACAAACAAAATGTGCTTTGTCACAACACACAAACAAATCATGCATATATATAACCCTAATTAGTAAACCATATGGGAGTGTAACATGATGTCCACACCATCTAACGGCTACACAAGTGAGGCTGTAGGCCGGTGACCCGTTATAGAATCGATCGAACCCTCTCAACCTTGCTTACTCCTGATGGTCACTTGGGTGCTAATACTGACGTCGACAATGGAATACCTATTACCATTGTAGTCTCCTATTCTGAGGTTTACACAAGGATCTAAGGGAGTCTCCTATATACACAAAGGTATGATGGGGCCTAAGTCTGTATAGGAGGTTGTCTGAATACCTTGGGTATATGGACTTAATCGTCCTCACTCCACGGAACCCTTTATGGAGAATTTCGCTTAGGCCATAATGACATTGCTCTATTGATTTTTATACTCCGTCGGAACATGGAGTGTGGTTAACACGTGGTGGTGAAATCCACGATACTAACCCCTAAAGACTAAGTTGTGTGCGTGGTGATGAAATCTATGTCACATGCTATCTTAAGGGAAGGCTTATAAAAACAAGCAAGCTCACGATACAATTAATTAACCCTTTTAATTACCTATGTGAGATTCACATGATACGATAAATTATGTACACACAAATAAAGTATATACACACACGAAAGTATATATAAGGAATGATCAAGAAGATATATATACAAGATGATTAAAAATGATATATATGCAAGGCAAAGAAGATTCAAAAAATGATTCCAAGAGTGCCAAATATATCTTTGATCGACGTCTTGCAAATACACAATTAGTAGTAACCTACAAAACAAAGAGTAGTAATTTTGATAATTTTGTCTTAGATCGATCGAACCTGCGTCGTCAAGCAAATCAAATAAATGATTAGAAATAATGTTTCAATTAATTTTGAAACCCTTCTTCTTACAAAAAAAATTAGTACCCTGATATTATTCGACCTCCCACTAAATATCTTATCAAACATTCTCTTAATAATTATTAACCATATCAATTTTTGATTTAAAAATAAAAATTAAAAAAACTAATAATTTAAAATGATTTTGTTAAGAAAATCTATTCGCATACACAATTAAAAAGGACTTTAATTACACATAAAGACTTTTTTAAGTTAACGATGATTTGTGACGGTTAGGAGAATTAAGATGATACTAAAAAAAGGTGATCTCCTTTTATATTTAAATCATTAAACATATAATCACATGTTCATTTAAAAATTCACATGGAAGCTATTTAAGCCTTTGACATGTCAAAATTTATCAAGTACTTTTAAAAGCAAATATAAATTGAACCATGCCACGTATAACCTTGTAGAGCCGTATTGTTTTAAACATGCAAAATGAAGACTTTTAGCGATTGGTTCGACTGTTTGGAGATTTCTAGACAATTCTCCACGAAAATCTAGAGACCATTAATTTATTTATTATTATTTTTTATTTTATATATATATATATATATATATATGCAGTATAAAGAGACCATTAATTTGGAGATTGGTCACCAATATGTAGCAAGAATTAAAACAAATCAATTCATATTCAAAATGCAAACTACTTAATAGAAAGAATTTATAAAGCAAATCATAGTAGTAATAAGAAGCTTACGAATTCATTTGCTTTACCTTACCTCCTTCCAGGGTTTGCAAGTAGATGATTGCTTGTAGACTCAGATTGACAAAGTGATATTGCTTGATGTTGGATTGTTGATGAAGATGCAAGGATTGATTTTGGCATGGATTTTGTATGATTTCTTAAGATGGTTTGAGAATGGAGGGAGAGCTTGTTTAAATAGATAGGAGGGAAAGATCAAAGGCTAGGATTTAAATTTGCATTATTAAATCTAATGGATAGGGATTATCCAATGAATTACAAATAAGTTTCTAGAGAAGAAGATTCTAGAAAATGAGAGAATTCTAAGGAATTTAAAATTCTTTAGAATTCTCTAGAGAAAGAAATCTTTAGAGAAGGAGAAGGGTGGTGGAGATTTCTATATTTTATTAAAGAATCTAATGGTGTTTAGGGAATGATTAGATGGGGATTAAGTGAGGATTAGAGATATAGGGGTGTAGAAAAGGCTAGGGTGTAGGTTAGTAGGTGGTAGGTGAAGTTATAAGAATTTAAAATTCTCATTTAATGACTAATTAGAATTAGATTAGGATAATAGGAGGTTAGGAAGAATTAATGGAATAGTGAGATGGGATAAGGTTAGTGAAATGGAGAATTATAGAAGGGGATATTAGATAAATGGATAGAAAAGAGAATTAATTAGCAGAATAAAATGGGATAAGCAAAACTAGTGTCAACTAATAAGAATATTAGTCCACTATAATGAGGCGAGAAATTTTAGGTGCATACATTAGTCAAGTACCAACTTAACTAGTCCTTTAGCAAACACCAATTTGCAAGGAGATATCAACCCCTAGGTGACTCAGCACCAAATCAGCTATCTAGAACCTCTGATCACCTTTGGACACCTGTTTCTTACTCAACTAATGATGATCACCTTATTTTTCTCTTAACACCCTTTCTATCTCTCTCAAACAACCTTCTAGGCTTCCTCGTTTAATATGTCTCTTACTAGGCTTATTAGGTCAACTAACCTTGACATCCACATGAAAAAACATTATTATATGTTCATCATAGTCTCTCTCACCTATTTTGATGGTTTTATAGACCTCTTGATCTTTCACAATCTGTCTTTTTATTCGCTCATTAGGTTTAGGCCATTAGGCCTTGTTCTTATACTAGTCTTTTAATCTCATACACCTTGGTCAACCACAATCCTCTTCACACTTGGATTACCTTTATAATGGCTCAAAAAACATGTTTCATACATGAAACATCCACTACATAGGTCGGTCACCACTTATAAGGACCAAAACCACTATTAGGCTTAAAGGAGACCTAATGCAATTGGACCTTCTCAAAGTACACGTTTCACCTAGTCCTCTTGAAACTTATTGAGACTACACACATAGATGAAACAATTCATACATACCTAAAATAACCCCATGATAACATCTATTTAGGTCCATACCACTTGTTAGTCCAATTCACTACTTGAACCTCATCATTAGAACTACTCACAATTAGGTCTTCACTCACCCAGAAAGTTTTTCTTAAACAAATGAAGCATACAACCAATTTTTCCACAAAACCATAACAAAAAATCACATGGATAGAACCTCCATGACCTCAAGGTCATCACCATGTGCTGGATGCACTGCAACATAGGGATTAAAGCCTCTAACTTTTTCTTACAACATGACCACTCAGGACTACCAACTAGCTTCAGAACCCAATCATGATCATTTGAACATTAACATCTTTACAAGAACATTTCATGACTCTCAATGTAATCATGAGAACCTCAAAAAATATTCATGTGTATTATACTCTTCAACTCTGAGTAAATCACCTCAAACTCATCTCTGCTAGAAGACTACTCAAAACTGTGAGAAACCTCAAAAACCAATCAACATGCATTTTGACTTTCTACATTAGCAAAGGGATTTTTCATGATGATAAATACATTAATATCAACATATGAGACCTATATATCACTCTAAAATACAAACCAGCATGGAATTATTTCATGAATTCAACTTGCAGAACCATTGCAAAGCCTTACTACACACAATCTTAAGTTGCTCAAACATGCCAATCTGTCTTGAAGATCAGTCATGATGATTATGACTTTTAGTACCTATGTGGATATTTTTATGGACTCTTGATGCATGTGAATTATCCTATGAGATTATTATGTAACTCTCATAGAGAAAGATGTCATGGTCTAGTGACAATATTGGTCTTGCAGACCAATCTCTCAACTTTACATCTTCATTGTCTCACCTTCACTAGACGGTCATCTTGTGAACAATATATTAAAAAATTCATTGACCTTCAAAACATATAACTAATATGAACAAATTTTATAGGTATTGAAAAATAACCTCATTCATTTGGATGCATCCCTAATCCATGACAACCAATCCCTAATCTCATTCTCACTTATGCCTAGTTTTTCTCATTGTCTTCACCATTAGGCTTTTTTAGAAATAGGCCAACTTCCATGACCAGTTTAGAATATTTTAAGTCTATAAAATATTTATAAACCATCATGGGCATGAATTATAAGTCACAAGCTTTAGCCTCCATCTATTGTGCAACTTTGACTCAATCAACCCTGCTTGCTATATTTTTTTTGGAGAAACAAAGGATTTCTTGTAGCTTCCACTCACTCATCTGATAGAGCAATGTCACCTGGAGGTACCTGGGATATTCCTCTACATGATCTAATCATAAAACTAGGTCATTCAATCCATTTTGAGCCATTTCCATCAATATATTTCATATCGGGTCACTATGAGGGTTTTAGAAGGATTTTAGACCGGTTTCCATTATTAACATTTGTTCATAAAAATTTACCCCTAAAACCAAATCCTAATGCTTGAAAAACATTTATAAGACCCTTTTTCATCTCTCCTTAAGAGCCAAAATTCCCATGAAATAGTCACACATGCCAACAAGCATGAGAAAACCCTTTTCGGGTCTTCATCTCTTCATTTTGCACATATAAGAGACCTTCAGACTCATTTTCATGCTTTCTCCTTAAAATAAAGACCTCAAACTACACTGATATACTTTAAACATCATGTAAAACCTCAATCCATGCTCACATGAGCTCACAAGCCTCCAAACCTGATCATGATACCTTATTTTGCCACATAGGGTCTTAAGACTAGGTCCATGAGAAGACCATTAAAGAAGAACTTACCCCTTTGGATCACTCTTAGAGTCATGTGACTGACTCAAAACCTTTATCACATGATATAAAAATGTATTGCATAACCATATCACCACCATCATGCCTCTACAAACCATATCCATGCTCAAGAACTAGTCTATCAAACAAACCTACTGAGCACTATACCATTTTGAGATCTTAAAGACACCTTTTAAAACTTATTACTCACCTCCAAACATTTAAGATCAGATTCAAAGCATCTCCCATCATTCTCCTTTGACCATATAGGTCACTACCCAAGACTAAACTAGCCTTCTTGAACACACAAGACATGAAGCTCTAAATATCTTCATCAAAGACATGAAACTTAAACTACCTCAAACAACTCCACATACCTATATTTACTCATTTCACCATACCTTACTATGCTTCACAAGATACTTCATTGGATCACTCAAAGCCACACTAGCAAGCTCAAACAATCAACCTCATACCAATGACCATAGCCACCTTCTTGTGAACCAACACTTGACCTCAAGCTTCCTTTGACATCTATGACCTCAGACATATGATATCAAAGACAACTCTCACCTTACTGATCCTTCTTAACATCAATGCCAGTACACAAACACATGACATCAATAATAACTTTCAACAATCTCCCCCTTTGTCATTAGTATACTTTATGGTTGTTCGAGTGATAATGAATTCCTTATGTTGTAATGAGTCTTGACAATCAAGAGCTCACCATCCTACATGGCTAAAACACAATAATTTTGTCCACAGTTTGAAGGTTAATAGAACATAACCATTTTATAGGATATTTTGTGGGCCTTCATTATTTATCATTGTCACTACCCTATCTCTAATACTAGGCTCAGTTATTCCAGTGTGTAAATATGTATTTAATCATATACTTGGTCAAAACTAGGATATTGTTTGTTATTTTATCCCTGTTGATAATGGAAACTCCCACTACCCATTGCATTCACTCAGAATATTCATGGCATAATATAGAATCCTAATTTGGATACTTGTTTTTTCTATGATATATATGACTCCTAGATAAATTCTCTAAAACTAATTTATAGTGATCTTGCTTGGAGGTAAATGGGGTCATAGTTTAGATTATATTAAAGTAGTAAGGAATGAAAACATTCCATTTTCATCTTCTATGATGCATCTCATAGGTGAGAAACCTTTGAATTGACCACTAGACTAATATATATGTGTAATTTATTCCATTGTCAATCTCAATCTTGTACAATTCATTGGGAAGAAACATGTTTTTTGGATACATGATGTAACAATTTTAAAAGTTTAGTAAGAACTAATAGTTTAATTCATTATTTTTAAATTAATTTTACAATTGTTCTATACTTTCCCCCAAAAATTTGTTGTTCTTGTATGTTTTTACTTCCATCTTACATTTATGAATTTTGTGAGTGCAAGGTTGTTCACATCTGAATTGGACTTCAAGAAGCAAAAACCAAGCATGGATCTACCCTTCACACTTATAACTTTGTAAAACCAAAGGGATATTCCCTACAAGGATCATACACATTTTTAGGGGTAGTCCACATGTGCATTAGATCTAGAAAAAACAAGCAAAACTTATATCTAGGTGTTCATTTAAGTGTCACTAACACCATAGATACTTTCTTGTATAATAAATATTCAATTAGAACAAAGGCATATAGCTATATAGCTTTAAAAGTCTACATATGTTTAATTTACTAAATCAGAATAAATCAGTTTGTCATCCAAGTAAATAGAACTTAATCCCAAACCTATAAATACTCTTTGAGGCTCAAAAGGGGAAGCCACTAATAACACTATATTGATGAACACAAATTTCCAATAACAATCAATGACAATATTATCCATGGGACAAAAATATAATCATTAATGATATCACAAGACACTCGTGGCTAAGCCCACATTACAATATAATCAGATTTAAACATTGAAATAAACCTTTCCATAGTGATTCATAACAAAAAATTTAGATTTACAACAAATAAATGAAAACCACATAGAATTGGCTCACTCTTTGCCAATACAAGCTACTTAGAATAAATCAATGAATAGTTTAGCATGTATTAGATGACTACAAAGGATCGATAAGATATTTATAAAATGAAATGCAAGGTTCATTTAGAACACATAGAGTCCATGTGTGATTTTTAATTATAAAAGGTCCTAATTCTCCAACAAAACAACAAGGAAATGATTCAATAAATATTGATCCAATCACCTACACTATATACCTTACTATCCATTTGGCATAGATTCATCTACTAATAGAATTTAAGAAATATTGAGTAAATACACATCATAAACACATCCTACATGAATAAAAATAAACAATACAATTGATATGCATGCATAATATTTGTCCTTACACAAAGCTTTTGCTCTTTGTTTAAGAAATGTTCCAACGACTGTGAATAATGAATAATCATCAACAAGATCTAAACAATAAACTGTGCAACATAGAAATATGAGGATAATTCTATTTAATGTTATTTTTAATTCATTCACAACCTCATTACACATGAAGTTATGAATTTGTGGCTAATTATTGATTTTTTGAGACACTACATCCCATGAGCTCTATTATGCATTGATCCTTTAATTCATTACCCATACCAAAAATCAAATTGATAATATTTCAATGACAATCACAAAATATAGGATAAAATGACACACAATAGATTCCCTTAAATAAAATCATTTTTGGATAAGCAAAAGGATCTTGATGAATGCAAACTTAATCTATTTGTATTCAATAGCTCATACAAATGTTTGGTGATCATTCAAGTTATGGTTGGTGATCTATGTACATACATTGAAGTTCATAGATCATGAACCATAAGGATGTTTCACTTGGATGTGATTACTCAAAACTCATGCAAAAGAAAATCCCAAAACTTCTTAGAGAAATCCAACATATCCAATCACCATAGCATTATGGGAAGACAATGAAAAGTGACAACAGATCAATGCAATCAAGAAAGCAACCAATTGAATTTTATAATTTCATTGATGAGGATTACTCAAGCCATTAAGGGGCATCTAGTGACATTTTTCAAAATAGATCATAATGAGATAAGATTCCTCATCAATGCATCATGTAATATCATACACATCATATGTATGTAGGGTCAAGGGATCCATTAAAGAATGCGCTAACCCTGCAGCCTTCTCCTTCTAGTAGTCAATATAAATTACAACAATTTCAATATAGTTTTAGATGGTCATTGAGGCAATACAATCTATATAGTCATTGAGGCATTCTGTCAAACAATTCATGTGCCAAATTCCAAATTTTGTAGCTAAACAAGATATGATGATATTAGGACTTGGTTTCTTGAGTTTGGCATCTATATTACTAGGCTATTATGAATTCAAAATTACTATTTTGATACAATGATTTAATAAACCTTGATACTTGTGCTAAGTGATGAATATACAGTAAATATAGATAAACATTACTAAGTAGATGTTGGAAGTTTGGTATACTTTGGAAAGCTATGCGAGCTTCCTTGAAACATCACCACAATATGGGAATCTCACAAGTTCTATACACTATGGTATGTGTCTATATAGTATGGTGTCTAATGAATGAACAAAGATTAAGTTCATACAAGTTATATATAGTCACTAACATGGGGGAATATCTACTTGTAGACCAAATGCCTCCTTTGTCAAACAATGCTTCTACCTCCTTTGCTATCAAACAATAGTTTCTCCTTCCTTATCCACCTTGGAGTGTCTACCAAAGCTTTGATCGAATGCAAAAATTAGAGGCTCATATCATGAATTATACGTAGGGCATTTCATTTTGTGAAATGGGTTCACAGGAAGGATGACACACATGGTACTTGGTTTTGTGAAATGGATTCACAGGAAGCATTAACACACCTAATCATACCATGAATTATGATTTGAAAATTCAAATCATGAAACCAAATGCAAAATCACTATCCTTTTCATATCTTGAAAGTTTATCGCCACATAGATACTTCCACGTTGGTTTGTTTGTTAGTTTAGATGATTTATATGGGTTGGTTTGGAGAAGACGCCAAAGTAATGATAAGTTCATTAGTAAATTTTTTTAAAAATCATTGGAGATGGTGGGGCTCAGAGGTGCCATTTGAACATGTACTGAGTTTGTGTGTGTTGGTTACAATCAACCTTAGGACATGCCAATGATTCCCATTTCACAATCATCTCCTTTCTCAGGTCACTTATATGTAAATATAAATTCCAATTATTATGACCTAAAAATAACTCACGCCTATTTATACAAAAAGAATTATGATGTACCTATGAAACATCAAAAAGATTATTGGAATTAGAATTAGAAAAACATGTGCCATCTTCATAATTTGGCCATGATCCATATATTGAAAAATCTAATGCAAGCTTTCCTATGGAAGGATACCATCACTCATTTGATGTATCAAATGTGACCTTGGCCACTATTACATTTGTTGGGTGAATATTTTTTCACCAGCTAACTAATGGGCAAAATAGGTTGTTTCAACCATAGCATAAGGAGATTAGTCAGCCAAATGTGCAGGTTTACCACATTAAAAGGGGACAAATCTCTCCTCTCATCAATGGGATGTTCCCTATAAATATGAGGCACTATATACTATATATATAAGCAAAAAATAACACTCAAGGGTAGGATAACACCATCCATCTCTCTTTTTTTAGAGATGATGTTCACAGACAAAGGAGAAATCATGGTGAAAACACTGAAGGAACTTCTCTTCTTTCATAAGTGGTCTGCAGCAAACAACAGGAATTCTTTCTGGAAAGTAACAGTAACTAAATGTAACAGGGCGCAATAACCAATAGAATGAGGTGTAGCACAAATTCTCCCCCTCAACTACCAAAGAGTGAAATATATGAAGGATAATGGGGGCACAAAGTCATCCCAAGATCCTTTACATAGAAACAGAAAACAAACACACAAAAGACAATTGTGGCAACACAAAGTCTCTCCATAATCGGCTTCAGGACACCTTCTTGGTTACTTCCACTAGTTCTGATTTTCAATTAAATGGACAAGAAAGCATTCAGAAAATAGACATAAGAACAATTTCCTCAATAACACAAGCTATTCCAGCACAAAGTCTGAAAGGTCACTTGCTTTCTCATTCAGTATACGAAATATGATTAACAATCTGAGTTCAAAGTCTTAGTAATGCCTTTCAATTTGGGTAGAGTTTCAATTTTATTAACAAAAAGATCTCCTTTGCATAAAATAAGAGATTACAATATATAGCAACCAAGAAAGACTTGGTGCTTTGTTTCAAAAAATGGCCCATGCCGCATTCAATGCCTTGAATGTATTTTCAATTCTATCAAAGGGCCATACTGGAACAGGCATCAGCCTTAACTTTGGCGTGTCAATTCATCCCAAATGTCTCCTTTTGAAGTATGGGCCACTTGGTCCTTTTCCTAATATGTGTGCAACTATCCACTTTGCCTTTATTCAAAGGGAAAAAAATAGGCTGCACCTTTGAATGTTTGCATGCTCAAATGTCTACTTGGTGGATTGTTCCACCTACTGGAATAACTCCCCTGTAGATATTTTAGTATCTCCTATAGATTTCCCTCTTTCCTATTGCAATTTGAGTTCTCAGGTTATCTTCTTACCTTCAATAGGATTTTTTGGCTCTTTCTTCAGCTGTTCACTGAGTTTTGTCTTCAGGTTCCATGCCATATTTGAAAAAAAATGGGCATTTCATTACTCTGAATTTGATGTCTATGGGGACATCATTGGTCACTGGTCATTTGAACCATGTTGAACCTTGAACCTCTGAACCTTTGAGAGTTCATTGGTTATATAGTTCAACGGTTCAAGCGGTCCCATCGGCTCCTTGGTTCAATTGCTTCCTTGGTTCAACCGCTTTCTTTCCTCTTCAGTTGAACCATCTCTTCGAACTTGTCTCTGGAATCTTCCACTTCCTTCCTTCACTTGAAGCTTCCTTGAACCTTTGAACTTTGAACTCTTTTGGTTCAAGGTTCAACGGTTCATTCTCTTTCTCTGAATCCTTTGGTCCTTCAAAGTTCCTGGATCCTTTTCTTTTCTGTTGAACTCGTTGAACCTTTGAACTTTGAAATATTTTGGTTCAAGGTTCAACGGTTCAATGGTTCATTATTTGTTCTTCGAACCCTTTGTTTTTCTAAGTCTCTCAAACTTTATTAAACTTGTTGAACCTTTGAACCTTTGAAGCGCTTAACTCTTTAAGTCTGCCAATGTCGTTGAACCTTTGAACCCATTGAACCTTTGAACCTTTTGAGGTGGGGTTCAATGGTTCAATAGTTCAATGGTTCAATCTTTTGTTTGAAGCCCGTTGATAAGTCTTTTGATTGAACTTCGGTGTTGAACCAGCCTTAAAATTGCCTAAGTGTTGGGGAACTTGTTTCTTTGTGAGAGCTCGCCTGTTGAAGTTATTGAGCCTATTGAACTTACGAGTCCCTTAGCTGAAAAATCTTGAATAATTGAAGAACTTGGATGCTCAAAACATTTTTTAAAAAGGAAAGGGATAATTTTGGCCTGCAAGACCAAAATAGTTGATATGATGTCCCTAAAAACAAGTGACGGATTTTGGGAATAACAGCTGGCTCCATTTGGGGAACTTTCATTGATTGTAAAAATAATCGAAGGGAGTAGAATCTAGAATCTCTAGTGCCTTTAAGTATGCCATTGAGCTACAGAGTCATGCTACCCAAAAAGAAAGGCACAAAAAATAAATGAAAATAAACAACACAAAACAAGCTAAAGACTATACAAAAATTATATATGTGTACAAGCTAATCTTATCTGATACTTCAAGGATTGAAGTGCTTCAAATGCCACCCACTGTGAGATAGTGAAAATGGCATTCTATTTTGATATATCAACAAGAAACCATTTTCTCCCCAGAAGCGATGATTGGCGAATGGACCTCTCCACCAAGAATCAAATTTTTTGTGCATTCCTTTTGGTTCTATCCTCTTGCCCCACATCAAGACTTGATTTCCAGTCTAAAAATCATGACTCCTTGTTCTCTTATAGAAGAGTTTCTTTACCTGATTTTGACGTGTAGCAGTATGGTCCATTACCATAATTCATTATTCTTTTGGTTCAATTCAGCACATGATTTGATTATCCCCATTCAACACCTGCCAATGGTTGGCACTATCAAGCACACTTGGTCGAAAGACCAGCTCAATAGCATACTTGTGATCTTTGAAATCTTAGTGAGGAACAAGAGGGTCACAGAGATAGCTAATGAATCTGCATGACTATGAAGCTCTCTGGATACTACAGATATATTGAAAGCATCAAAACTTTCAAGGTAGTCCCATACCAGGCTGCGGTAATGGCAGAATCTTTTGTTCTTGGTTTGACACAGGCTCCTCACCTGAAAAACCATCAGTGCAACATATCCTTTGACGTGAAGGAGTTTGACACCTCTGTCTCAAGAAGCCTTCAATCTAAGCAACAACGATTCATACTCGGCAGTGTTGTTGGTGTTGTTGAACTATAACTTGTATGAAGAAGGAAAAATATCTCCTTGAGGAGATATCAACACAATCCTGGCTCTAGCACCAGTAGAAGAATTGTTGCCATCAAATTCCAGGATCCAAACATCATCAAAAACTGATTTTTCCTTAAATTTTTCTTTAATTAGAGAGGAGGATTCTTCTGCACTTGCACTGTGTCCTATCAATTCTCATGTTGTTCCATCTGAATCAATTTTTGGATCACCACCTACAGGGATTTCATCTATAGAAACATGAATATCCTCTATGGTCAAGAATTAATTACCCATGCTTGAAGACTCAAATAGAATTTGAGCTTCAAGTGCTGATGTTTGAGTGATAACATATTTTGCCTCCTTCTCAGGGAGCAATCTCTGCATGACGCGTTTGACTGGGATCCTCACTTCAGATAGGTCCATGCTCAACTCACCACCAATATCCTTGCAGAAATTTTGTCTAAGCAAAATGCCATAGGAGGCTGGTACATCAGCCACCAGGACTGTCATCTTAATTCTCTTATCCGAGAATGCCACAAATGCAAATGGGCATCCTTGATTTGTCCCAATAGTGGCACTTGTTTGTTCTCCATGGAGAAGCATCTCCCAAATGTCTTGGTCAATGTGAGACCAAGAGATTCTACCACTTTAGCAGGCATGATGTTGTCTGAAGCTCCAGAATCAATGATGTAGTTGCTCAGCTTGTGACCGTTTATCAATAAGGAAACAAAAAAATGCTCTATTTTCACAGGGGCAGTAGGAGGAGTAATGAAAAGATTGTTTGGGATGGACATGTTCCTTGGGGGATCATGAGTTACCTTCTTAACCTCTTGTCCTGCAGGGACGACTCTATTCTTCACACACTCAACCAACCTGTCCAACTGATCAAGGTTGGCTTGTAAATATTCAAACTCAATCATTTGAATTTTGGTCTTCTTAGTATGGTCGATTATGTCAAATGACTGAAATGGACTAGGAATAGATGAAAGAAGTTCATCCTTTTGGTTTTTTGGGGGTATGGTACTGGTCTGAGAATTTGAAGCAGGAGGTGAAGGAATATTTGAGGTACTTAATTTTTTAGTGATTACTGGGTCTTTTGATTGAAAAGGCAGAGTAGTCCCCCGTTTAGCAATTGAAATTACTGGTTGAGATCACTCCCTTGATTTTCCCTTATCATCTTGCTGGGCTGACTGGTTCTGGGACCGGGTAAATACAGTGTATGATCCATCAAACGCTTCACCTTTACTTCTGGGTTCATCTTGGTAATTCGGGAAACCAATGTTGGAGTCGCCAACTGATTCTTCTTGGTCCTCTATGAAGAGATCAACATCATTTTCAGGGTTCAACTTAGGCTGGAATGAGAAATCAAATTCTGTTTCAAGATATCCAACTGCTAAATTGGTTGGAGGTGCTTCAATGGCAAGTTTCCCCTATGGGGGAGGAAGATGATTTGGCTGCCCTTGATTCCTGACAGCATTGTCTTGATATGACTGATTGGAAAAAGTTCTCCTTGGTATATCTCTATACGAAGGAGCATAAGACATTCCTTGTGCCATTTGCTTTCTGAGAGCTAGCAATCATTTTCCAGCTTCTGCACCATAGGATCAGTGGTGCCTGTAGATGAATTCTTAGAAGATGAAGAATATTTACCTCTATTAGGATCTCTTCTTATCTTCCGTGCCAAGATGAGATCATCTTCCACCTCAGTGGCCAAATTCTAAGCTGCAGCAAGGTTTATGTGGCCAGCTCATCTCAATAGGAAACTCACTTTAGGTAGCTGCGAATTGATGAAGAAGCATTTGAGATTCTTAGTTGTTGGCTGAGCAATTGTGAGAATCTTGTTCCTCAGCTTGTCAAACTTAGCTATGAAATCCCTCATAGGCTCATGAGGCTCCTTCTTCATCTGTGTGAGCTGGGCTAGCAAGGCATGCACATCTTCTGTAGGCTTGAATCTAGCTTCAAATTTGGCTTTGAGGGTGTTCCAGTCTATCACAGTCTGGGCCTGTAGATGATAAAACTAGTTTGCAGTAGCGCCTTGTAATGTTTCTACAAACAACTTGACTGCTATGTCTCGTATTCCACACCTATCACGCTATAGGCTATGCTGAAGGCTAAAATATGTTCATTAGGATGAACTCTCCCATCACCAAATAATTTGGAGAAATTTTTCCTTGAACTACGTGGTAGCTCATGTAGAGGTGGAGTAAGATTGAGTGGACCAAAAGAGTTACCCCAGGGGCCTTGAACTGCCATTGTATGACTATGGAAAGGGGGGATAACAAATCTTGGTGGGGTATGTATGGGCAAAGCTTTGCTAGCAGAGGAAAAAGAAGCTCTTCCTTGTGTTGGTGACCTGGTGTTGGTAGGAGGAAGACTCCTAGTTCGTTGAAGGTGAGGTTGTGGAGGAAACAAATCAAAATTGCTCTGCTGCACCAACTCAAAAATAGGGTCAACAACACCTTTGGATCTTTGGTTTCTCGTATACTGTGGAGCTGCTAGATTGCAAAATTGAAATGGATAAGGATATGGACCACTTCAATTTGAAGCTTGAGGCTTCAAACTGCACAAAATGATCTCCAGCAGAGTCGCCAAAAATTGTTGGGTGAATATTTTGTCACTTGCTGATTGATGGGCAAAATAGGTTGTTTCAACCACATCATAAGGAGATTGGTCAGCCAAATGTGCAGGTTTACCACATCAAAAGGGGACAAATCTCTCCTCTCATCAAGGGGAAGTTCCCTATAAATATGAGGCGCTATATACTATATATATATAAGCAAAAAATAACGCTCAGGGGTAAGATAACACCATCCATCTCTCTTTTTTTAGAGATGGTGTTCACAGACAAAGGAGAAATCTTGGTGAAAACACTGAAGACACTTCTCTTCTTTCAGAAGTGGTCTGTAGCAAATATTAGGAATTCTTTCTGAAAAGTAACAGTAACTAAATGTAACAGGGTGCAATAACCAGTAGAATGAGGTGTAGCACAAGGTCTCCCCCTCAAATGCCAAAGAGTGAAATATACGAAGGATAATGGGGGCACAAAGTCGTCCCAATATCCTTTACACATAAATAGAAAACAAACATACTAAAGACAATTGTGGTAGCACAAAGTCTCTCCACAGTCAGCTTCAGAACACCTTCCTGGTTACTTCCACTAGTTCTGCTTATTCAATTAAAAGGACAAGAATGCATTCAAAAAATTGACATAAGAACAATTTCCTCAACAACAAAGCTATTCCAGCATAAAGTCTGAAAGGTCACTTGCTTTCTCATTCAGATAATGAAATATGATTAACAATCTGAGCTCAAAGTCTCAGTAATGCCTTTCAATTTGGGCAGAGTTTTGCTTCTATTAAAAAAAAGATCTCCTTTGCATAAAATAAGAGATTACAATATATAGCAGCCAAGAAAGACTTGGCACTTTGTTTCACAAAATGGCCCATGCCGCATTCAATGCCTTGAATGCATTTTCAGTTCTGTCAAGGGGCCATACTGGAATAGGACATCGGCCTTAACTGTGGCATGTCAATTCATCCCAAATGTCTCCTTTTGAAGTATGGGCCACCTAGTCCTTTTCTTGATATGTGCGCAGCTGTCCACTTCACCTTTATTCAAAGGGAGAAAAATAGGCCGCACCTTTGAATGTTTGTGCGCTCAGATGTCTACTTGGTGGACTGTTCCACCTACTGGAAAAACTCCCCTATAGATATTTTAGTATCTCCTATAGCTTTCCCTCTTTCCTATAACAATGTGAGTTCTTAGGCTATCTTCTTACCTTCAACAGGATTTTTTGGCTCTTTCTTCAGTTGTTCACTGAGTTTTGTCTTCAGGTTCCATGCCATATTTGAAAATAAATGGGCATTTCATTACTCTGAATTTGACGTCCACAGAGACATCATTGGTTGCTGGTCATTTGAACCACATTGAACCTTTAACCTTTGAACCTTTGAGAGTTCATTAGTTCAATGGTTCAACGGTTTGAGTGGTCCTATCGGCTCCTTGGTTCAATCACTTCCTTGGTTCAATCACTTTCTTTCCTCTTCAATTGAACCATCTCTTCAAACTTGTCTCTGGAATCTTTCGCTTCCTTCCTTCGCTCGAAGCTTCCTTTAACCTTTGAACCTTTGAACTTTGAACTCTTTTGGTTCAAGGTTCAATGGTTCATTCTCTTTCTCTGAATCCTTTGGTCCTTCAAAGTTCCTGGATCCTTTTCTTTTCTGTTGAACTCGTTGAACCTTTGAACTTTGAACTCTTTTGGTTCAAGGTTCAATGGTTCAATGGTTCATTCTTCATTCTTCGAACCCTTTGTTTTTCTAAGTCTCTCAAACTTTATTGAACTTGTTGAACCTTTGAACATTTGAAGCGCTTAACTCTTTAAGTTTGCTGATGTCGTTGAACCTTTGAACCTGTTGAAGCTTTGAACCTTTTGAGGTGGGGTTCAATGGTTCAATGGTTCAATCTTTTGTTTGAAGCCCACCGATAAGTATTTTGATTGAACTTCAACGTTGAACCAGCCTTGAAATTGCCTAAGTGTTGGGGAACTTGTTTCTTTGTGAGAGCTCGCCTATTGAAGTTGTTGAACTTGCGAGTCCCTTAGCCGAAAAAGCTTGAATAATTAAATAACTTGGATGCTCAGAACATTTTTGAAAAAGGAAAGGGAGAATTTTGGCCTGAAGGACCAAAATAGTTGATATGTTGTCCCTAAAAATAAGTGACGAATTTTGGGAATAACAACATTCACACAATTTTATATGGAATTAAAACATGAATATATGGATTAAATTGAGTTTTTAGTTTAAAATTGATATAACTATTGTACCAAATGCATGACACTAGATAATATATGGTTCATCATGTATGCTAAAATATCCTCTCTTGATGTCTAGTCTAAGATAATTTTCCCATCATAGATGACAACTTTTCCCGCATCTTAGCATACCTGAAATACAAAAACTTGAAAATGATTGTGCACCAAAATAAGGGCGGAAATGACTTTACACATATAAAAATATATAGAGAATAGGAAACCAAATTAAAAAATATGAACTATGGAATGGGAATACACAATCTAACAGTCTGAGGAAGGGTTCTCCACCAGCCAAGACTGCACTTTCAAATGTAGGAATTGAATTTCACTAACATGTAAAAACAAAAGTGAATGATGAATTTATTGAATCCAGAGCCAATCTATCCTTCATGTTGTGATCTACTCGCTCATATTTATCCTTCCCCTCCTTTTCATCTTAATGGTTGGTTTGAAGTAGGGGTGCACCAAGAGAGCCAAAAACCACACAGAGAATGTTAAACAATGCTATTTATGTATTTCAAATTTCAAATCAGCTATTGCATGGAGTAAATGCAAATTTTCCCAACTAATTTAAGTTTTGAAATAATCACCCTTTATGCCTGACATGGTAGCTAACGGATTCCCCAAAGACATCAATGGGATGAAATAAAATTAATGGGGAACAGGCTCAATAGGGGGTGGTGGTGGGGCTGGAACCAGCCACACAAGTTTCTGTGTGTTGGTTATTATCAACTCTATATTTTAGGAGGATATTTTATAGTGTTTCCTCTATTATTTTCCAACACTAAAATGGCTTCATAGATTTATTGAACAAATTTAGAAATTTCAAAAGTAGGGTATGAAATCTTGTATAAAACTATCCAAAAGTATAAGGAATGTCGTGATTAATATTGAGTCTTTTATTAGTTCAACGTTGGTGATAAGGTATAGTTATACTTACAGAAAGAATATTTGAAAAGTCCAAACAGGGAACTTATATCTCTCTAATATGGTCCTATACAAACATCAAACAAGTAGGAGCTAATTCCTTTGAACTAAAATTGACACCCTATCTTGGGTTCAAAATGGAACTATTTCGGTGATATTTTTCACCTATCCTAGGCATTTCAAATATTATCCAATAGTTACAAGGCATAAATTTAAATCCTAACTATTCAACGCCACTCTGATTAGGTCATAAATACTATGGTAAATGATAATATACATTATAAAAATTCCCGTATATCGAGTGATCAAGGAAGGGTCATTTTCTTACCAAGAAAAGTGGTTAAGCAAGAGATAGATACAAAAAAAATTAAACATTTGGATAAAGACCTATAAGCACTTGGGATCATTGCTTCTCAAGGGGGACAAATGATCTTGACAATGACTTGGGACCACTAGATAAGATAATGGTTTATTTTTAAAACTTTATATTTTCTAATAAAAATCAACATAACATAAATGGCAAATTTTGAGGTATTCAAAGTATTTTTCAGAGTTCAAAAAGCCTTGCCACATTTCTTTAGTTTAATGAACTTATAATTTATGAGCATATATTTTTGGAAAGATATTCTAGTCCAAAATTGGGTTCATCACTTAAAAAGTTAATTGTGACAAGATGACCCACCTTGACTAGATATTATTCACAATTCTTCTAGTAGATCTCTTATTCTTAGGATTTGTTATGTTCACATGCATATGCATGTTGAAAGAATATTATTATTGTTTAGTTTTAAATAAAAATATTATTTGTATGTCTACACATAATGAGTGGATGTTATTACCTTTGTTTAACTAATAAGTAGTTTAATATTATTAGTTTTCTTTAATTACAAGACAAAGGTTTGTCCTATTATAATTTTGAGTGAATCATTGATATCTCCTCCACAAATATTACTTTGTTTTTAGAAACTTTCTTATTATCTCATAGTAAAGTTTTGTTTATTGTTTTTTAAAATATGTGTCAATTCAACATAGAAAAGTTTATCTTTATTATAATATTCTAGTTCTTAATAGTTAATGTGTTCCCCAAATCAAATCCTCAATCAAATTCATTTTTAATTAGTAAATGACATAAATTAGTGATGAATAAATTTTTATTACAATCAAAAAGTAATATTTTTAGGACTAAACTAAGATGAAAATGAAATTAGGTATATTCAAGATCCTGTCAATAAAAATGTCTATGCTTTAAACTACTCAAGTAGCTACAATGGAGTGATTAAATTAGCCATACTTTTACAACTATAATGCACAAGACTTGTAGATACCTTGTCTAAATAGTAAGTAGAGATAAAAAATTTGAGAACAACTTTGTGACAACTATATTAATTCAATATAATAAGTATATCCCAACAAATTACCCACATATATAAAACATTATCCTAACAAAGAACATAGAGGATCTTCACTACACATGATTAGTGGACTTTATGAAGAATGAAAGATCCAAGAAATGAAAACCTTTGATGTTCCCTTATTTGAATTTTATGGAATTATGATATTCTTAAATTAAAATTAGAAATCATAGCTACCTCAACATCCTTAAATATTCATCTTTGTTTTTAAAATCTGTTTTAAGGTATTTTACCTACAAAGAGAAACCTTTGATATTCCCCTATTTGCATTCTATGGAATTATGACATTCTTAAAATAATATTAGAAATCATAGCTACCTCAACATCCCTAAATATTCATCTTTGCCTTTAAAATCCATTTTAAGGTATTATACCCATAACTTGTTTAATAAAACGATCACTACACATAAAAAATGGGATTAGTAAAGAAAATGTTTGGTAGAAAAAAACATTGTAGATATAATGAACTATGCAGAATGATTTTCTACTTAAACTATCAATTTGAAAATCAGAGTCCAAAACTACCATGTCAACAAATTAATATTTCATTAGATTAAAAAAATATAAGTTAGTTATCTATTTGAATTTATGCTAAAGTTCTTAGTTGTGCAATCAATTTTACAAGATATGTCTTTTTTAAATTGAAAAGCATACTTTTATTAATGAAATAAATATAATACATTGCTAGTTATACAAAAAAGAAGGGTAGAAAGTCACACCCTACAAATAAGATCACATCGAGCTAAGAAAAAGTTTTAGGAAGAGAAAAACATTAAAAGGTTCAAACCAAGGCCATTTAAAACCATGAGATACACTAACTTAAATGTACATCAACCAAAAAATTAAAATAAAATCACTAACACTAAAGACCAAACAAAGCATCAGTAATAAACATGGCAGTCGGCGGAGGAGGAGGAGGAAAAGGGGGTTTCCTCCTTCGCCCCCCCTAAGTGAGTGGGTCCTCGTCAATAGGTAAGGTATCCCGTCCATTATCTTGTTATTTTTTTTCACCTTCTTCCTGCTAGGAGGGTGAAATGGCAAGAGCTAACGATGAAAACTTATCATGTGGAGGGCGACCCAAACCCCCTCCACCACCATCTTTGTTGGCTCTATTAGACCCATCATGGTGTGAGGATGACCAATGAGAGCAAGAAAAGGGGCTCTATCGGCTCTGAGACCTTTGATGCCAAAACCCACGTCCATGTCCATGAGAGAGTGGTGACGAGGAGGATCTGGAGGTTTGCAACCAAGGAGCATTCCCCCAGACATGTCTTTTTGAAAGAGTTCAAATTGAAGAATTGTTCAAAAGATAAAGCAACACTCTAACATATAATGCAACACTGGTGTATGTGTCGGGATTAAACAATGGTGTATGTCATCGGGATTAAAAATAAAGCAACACTCTAACAATAAACACATTGAAATATGTATATATCAAATTATATATTATAATAATATTTAAAATGACGAAAATATATTTTATTATGACAATATTATAAACACATTGAAGCCTTGTTATGTCATGATAGAGTAAGTAGGAAAGAGGAGTTAGTATTTGAACACCTAATTTAAAGTATTTGTGGTATTTAAACTCTGTCATATTAGTATTTGAAATTTATCTTATAATTCACTAAATATATATTTTACATTTCGTATGTTTAGTTAGAGGGAAAGTTAGATTTTGAATTGATTTAAAATTAATATAGATATCTCAAATACATATATCTAAATTACGTTAAGAAATATCAATCTCTAATTCAAAATTTCTATTAATTAGTGACAAATAATATCAATTTAGTTACATTACTATATTAGGGTTGAACAATTCTTTCTGAAGAAAAAAAGAGCTCAAAAAAACTATATGATGAACTTTTCTAAACAAAAATAAAAACTTTTTAAATAGCACTAAATAAACATCAATTTTAAATTTTAAATTTGTGTATAATAATCAAATAAACATTAAATCCGAAACAAAACATAATTATAAAGAACTATTCCATTATTATCATTATAAAATGTTTATCAAAATAATAATAATTTTAAAATATATTTATTAAATAATAATAATAATAATAATAATAATAATAATTATTATTATTAATATATAATTAAGAATAAGAATTTCTAAATTTAACAAAATTGAACATGAATCCCGAGTCTAAATTCTCAAACACGTATCGTCTGAGAAGTTTCTGGATTAAGTCGGCGACTTCCCGAAGCGTCACGACGGGCAGGGTTTGGTATGATGGAAGGCACTCGGTAGTTTACGCGTGGCGTGCTACAACACTATTGCGTGGACGAGCCGTCGGTGGAAAGACTATAAATTGGGCTCTTCGATCTCGAATTAATCATTCTGACTTTGTATTAATCTCTCTTCAAACCCTCGGCGAAAAAGGCGATCGCGTGAAAAATCTTTGAAGGTACTGACTCTTTCAAGCATCAATCCATTCCTGTTTCTTTGTATAAATCTATTGCTTTTCCCTTTTGAAACACGTGTTTTCTGATTTGCAGGATAATTTTGAGAAGAAGATACCATCAATATGCAGATATTCGTAAAGACATTGACAGGCAAGACCATCACTCTGGAGGTGGAGAGCTCCGATACCATCGACAATGTGAAGGCAAAGATCCAGGACAAAGAGGGAATTCCTCCCGATCAGCAGCGCCTCATCTTTGCCGGCAAACAGCTGGAGGATGGGCGCACGCTCGCGGATTATAATATCCAGAAGGAGTCCACCCTTCACCTGGTTCTCCGCCTCAGGGGAGGAATGCAGATCTTTGTCAAAACCCTCACCGGGAAGACAATTACCCTTGAAGTCGAGAGCTCCGACACAATCGATAATGTGAAGGCCAAAATTCAAGACAAGGAGGGCATTCCTCCAGATCAGCAGCGCCTCATCTTTGCCGGTAAACAGCTTGAAGACGGCAGGACCCTAGCTGATTATAATATTCAGAAAGAATCGACGCTGCACCTGGTGCTTCGCCTGCGTGGCGGGATGCAAATATTTGTGAAAACGCTGACTGGCAAGACCATCACATTGGAAGTGGAGAGCTCTGATACGATTGACAATGTGAAGGCGAAAATTCAAGACAAAGAGGGAATTCCGCCTGATCAGCAGAGGCTCATCTTTGCTGGGAAGCAGCTCGAGGACGGCCGAACACTCGCAGATTACAACATACAGAAGGAATCTACCCTTCACCTCGTCCTGCGTCTGCGTGGGGGATTCTGATCTCTCACTATCAAATATTTCCCTTAATCTGCAGATCTTCGTTAAATGTAATATCTGAAATAAATAAATAAATCACAAAAGAAAAATGTTTTTGTTTCAAAGTCTTACCTTCTTTATTAGTATCTACCTATCAGCTACTGTTGTTTCGATGATTGTCATAAATCTTTGACTGCCGATAGGAATTTTTTACAGTTAACCAGTGAACAATTGTTTGTTCGGCAGCAAATCAAAGGCCCCCACATAAACATTTGACTAATTGTTGGTTGTATGTTTTCTTTCGCATTGCAAAGACAGGATCTCATCTATCGGTCATTGTGAATGGTCTTGTATATTTTGATACTGATGTGAACAAGCTGTAGGGATCGTGGATTCCTCCTCGTTATTTCATAGCATTAGACCATGTTTATGTAACCCATTCTTTTGTGACATTTTCTTCTGATTTTCATAAAATTCATTTTTATCTACCTCTAACTCAATTTGTTTTGATAAAATTCAAGATTTATACGTTATTGAATTTTTGTTAGAAAATTTAGGGTTCAGAAACTCAAAAGAAGCAGTTTTGAGTAATCCATCAATTTTTATGGGGTTTACAAATATTTTGTGGGTTAGACAAATATCAATGTGGTAGTTTTTATATTTGAAAAAACATATTGGGAGCTTCTATTATTATTTTTTTATCCTGTGAAATTTGCAGTTCACAGCAGGTTTATAGGGGTCCCAGGAGGTTTTTTGGGGTGTTTCCAAACATTTTTCTTAAAACATTTCAAAGATGTTTGGAAAAGTTAAAAAAAAACTTTTCTCAGGTTATACCCTGCCTATTTGCAGGTTCTATAACTCATCTAGCCTCTACGATTTCACTCTCCTCTTTCATTCCCTCCACTCCCTAAAGCATCCACTGTGTTATGCCCTCTGCCGCTCAACTTTTAGGCACTTCATCAAACGTCACTTGCTCATCGCGCCAGGAGGACAAGTTTGGGGAGAATGGATATGTTTTGCAGCCAAGGGCATAATTTTCAGGGAATTCACCCTTCTTTTATTAAAGATTTTTGCATTCTAATTTATACATCATTAGGGTAATCATTTATTTTCTTGACTAGGATATAGGCCCAAGTATGCATATATAGAAAGGAATATGTGAGCATATACCTCAATAAGGGTAAATGTATTTTGGGGTAAGCAAGTGGTATTCTACATATTTTGTTGGGTTATGATGGAATGAATAAATGATAGCTGCTCATGGATTTGGTTAATGCATTTATTATTAATGTTATCATTTTGGTTTGTGTAATTTTGTTGAATCGATTTTCCTCAATAAATAATATTAATAAGTTGAGATTGAGTTGTTCAGAGATTAGATAAAGAAATTTTAATATTAATAAGTTGAGATTGAGTTGTTCAGAGAATAGATAAAGAAATTTTATATTACATAAGCATGTGGGTGTGATCTTTGGGCAATCTGCAATTTTTCTTTTACCAACCCATTTGGAGCAGGGATAGTGCCTAATTCTTGAGCATATTTTTAAGTGATAAATAATAATAGAGACCTTGGTTCATTAGGTTGATGCCAAGTATTTGTTTCTTGCTAAGTTGAATATCTTTCATCTGCCTATTGCTATTAAATTGTGTTGGCTGCCTTTGATTGCCAATGGGAATCTGCTGGTGGCTATAAATGGAAACCATTTTGCAATGTTTGGTGAAAGTTAATAGTTTATTTCTTTTCCTAGTTTACTACAATATAAACATTTGAGGAAAGCAATGACAATGTTAAATGAAAACATTTACTAAGGGTTGTGGAAGTGTGTTTACTGCATGTAGCTTCTCTTTCAAAATGATACTTATCATTTTTATTTGCACTGCAAAGATACTTGTTTCTTACTGCCACTTCCAGCGCTTGTACTTGAAGGTTGAGATGGGATCCTCTGTCAGATGCTGGGATTGTATTGTGAATTCCACGTTCAATATTTCATTTTTATGTTTATTAATGAATTCAATGGTATACAATTTACCATGAATGGTCTTGCATATTTTTATACTAGCTTATATCAGGGTAGAAATTTACCAGCATACATGAATTTACACTACACGCTGAGATACTCCTACCTGTAGCATTTCATGACAATTTAAAACAATATAAAAACCTAAGGAAATTGAACCATCTCGCAATCCCAACCTCTTAACAAAGCCTCTTAAGTATAAGAATACCCTCTTACTATAGCTATATGCTTCATAAGAAAATAAAATTTATGTTAGGTAATAATTTAGTAATAAAATATCCATGTGACTTCACCTCATTTATTTGTTCAAACATAAATTAAATATGCAGCTCTATGCCATTTTTCATACAATCATTTCGTTAATTAGTATGCAGACAACAACATTTAGACTAGGCTTTGTTAATCAAGGACATTTAAGTAAGCGAGAAACAAATACTAAGTATCAACATAATGAACCAGGATCTCTATTATTCTTTATTGCTTACAAGTATGCCCAAGAATAAGGGACTATAACAATTGCAAATGCATTGTTCAAAGAAAAAAATATAGGTTGCTCAAAGATCACACCCTTTTGCAAGGCTTCTCCAATATAACTGCCCCTTATTTGCCCTGTTGAGTGCAAAGGCACTTGGAATTATCTTGATTTAATTAATCAAGGTTAAGGTGATTTTATTATTTTATTATTCTTATGTTTTGGTTGGTAAGAATGAAATATTGAAAGTACATTGCCTTTGTTTGGATTTTTGTAACATGAGAATTGAAATTGAAGAATCAAAGCGTTGTATGACACTACAATGAATAATATGTTAATTGCTTATACATGAATTGAATTGTATTCATTTTATGTCAATACTTCTTGTAAAAGTGTTTACTAACAATTGCGTTCTATTAAGTGAATAAGCAGCTCATGACATTGTATTTCATTATATAACTTAATTATGTAAGTATGTGTTCATCTACCACATATTGCTTTATTATTATAAAATAAATTTGCCATATTAAATATGTTTTATTGTTTTATACTTAAAAAAATGTATATATATAAATTACCATGATGTTTAAATTTGTCTTGTAAATTGTTTAGTAGGAAAGGTGACTTGCCAACTATGTGCTGACTTTGTTTTGATATGTTTATTTGCAGGAAATGATTGTCTTAGTTAACTCTTTAGATGACAATTTTTGTGTATATTGGCCTCTTTATTGACTTATTTGTCTATGATCGCACTTAGTTGAAGATTTTTCTTAGATTTTGATTTCAATCAACAATGTAGAATATACTTGAATGGACTTTGGGGAGTTGAGAGTAATTCTCCATTTCTAGGTTCATGCTACATAAAATTATCTTTGTCGAATTGTCACTTCCAGTATTAAACCTTATTTGGTACTTTTTGCTATGTAAATGTTGACTCCGGCCCTGATAAAGAAAGTAATAAAATTTCTTTGTTTTGATCTTATTCTCTATTTAATTGTCTTAAATTGGGATTATTGCCCAAAAGACTCTTAGCCTTGAGAAGGTTTAACCATTTCATTATTGAAGGAAGTTAATATTTCTAAGTCACATTTGACTTTATAATTTTCTTTCGAACTCTGTATGCCTCAGTTTGTTTTTAAAATAAATTTACCAATGCTTTCACATTTTGTTAACATGTGTATCAAGGTATTCACAAGGCATTCACAAGTAGTAGGTGTGACAAATGTCTATTCTCAATTACCATTTGATTCATGTCTATACTCAAAATATTTTTGAGATTCACTTCAAAACTACCATTTTCATTTTCCCAAATGCCTCTAAGGCCTTCTGTATAGACCCATTTATTGTTTAAATTGATACTATGGCATTCCATGAGATGACATTTGTTTAAAGGCATTAATTTGGAAAGCCTTAAACCCTACTCAATAGTCCACTATTTTTCCATTTATGCCTTTCATGATTCTTGCAACTACAACATCCGATGAAAGATCTTGTTCTGTTATGGTTTGGAGAACATCCATAACCTATTCCAAAGATTTTCCATTGCAATTACTTATTACAACATACACCCATTGTAAATTTTTGCTTAATGCCCATGTTTCACATGGCACCATTTTAATTGTGGCTTGTTCTTTTCTCAATAGAAGGTACTAAAACCACACCACGACACTTGTTATTCTTATACAGTTAATTGGTATAACATTTGCATTAATTATATATCCCATGCGACAAGTTCTTAGGGGTTACATTTACAAGTGTAATAAAATCATGGCTCAAATTTTATTTTAATCATGGATGTCTATATAAAATAATGGTTGCATAGCGGTTAGCTCTTATGTTTGTATTGAAATTTATTTATGAGTGATTTTGTATATAAATTTGTAATCTAAGTTTAATACAATAAATTGGTATAAAATAAATATGTAATACAATATAATTGTAAAAAAGTTTATGCCAACAAATATTTTCTATTGAATTACAAATAATCGATGTAATTAAATTTAGTTTGTAGACAAGTCAATCCATTGGCATGTTTGTTGGAAGTAAAGCTTAAATTTGACAATTAACCATAGGTTTCATAAATTTTTTTAATGATAGTTATTACATCAAGATCCATTCCTACAATGGCATCTGAGAGTAAGGGGTGGGGCTGATGGGATGAGAGGTGCAGGGGTGATGGATGGGGAGTGCCTCAACCAGTTGGTGCATTCACATTTTCAGTTGACATGTTTTAGGGCCCATGAAACTAGTCAAATTTCCTTTCTCACACCTTAGTTAACATTTGTTAAAATGACATTAAGTGAAATGACAGTGGTTAAGTCAAAAAACAATGGTTATATAAATTAAATGTTAACTTCGATTGAATGCAAGATGTATGCTAACCAAAAAAAAACAAAGTTAACCATAGTGAAAGTAGAATAGGCTATTGTGAAACCATGATGAAAATAACATGTTGTCATGGAAATGAGAAATAACTTATTAAACTTAGTAATGTTTACATAATGCTCTATAGTTTACACTTGTCCCATCATCCCATCATCTCAACCTTGTGCCTAAAGGAAACTCATATTAATTTAGTGAGCTTGAAAAATATCAAAAAAAGGAGTATTGTGTGGTTGAAGATTTGCACAAGAAAATACTATTCAATACACATTTGATTGGCCTTTTCAATTCCACTTTCAGGGACACCCTCATGATCAGTTATGTAATTACATTTACAAATCATTACAACAATATCCACAAGTAAAAATAAATTGACCAAAAAGAAAATGATTTATCAAAACACCATTCTAAATTTCATGAAAGTAAAACATTAACATAAAACTAAGAACAACATGAAAAAATGAATACTATCCGAAAATAAAATGGTATTAACATTAGGATTGATATTATCTAAGATGTGTAAAAAATATATCCTTAATGTCTGAAAAAATCATCACTGCCATAATTTTATGTTCTTTTGAGCCAAAAATACATCATGAAATTCTAAAATTTCATCATCCATAGGGTTTGTGCATGGAGTTGGGGGACAATTCCATGGACATACCCAAAAGCGTGTATGGGTTATAACATAATGCATACACATTGTTATAATTTGTATGCATTATGGCTTATAATACCCAAGCCATAACATGGTATTCTGAGACATAATGTGTACATGTTATGGCTCAAAATATCCAGGCCATAATATGTACATATTATGGCTTGGAATACTTGAACCATAACACGTACATGTTATAACAGTAACACATACGTGTTACCTTTATTTTTAGGAACGCGTATGCATTACATAAAATATAAAACAAAAAAAACCCCAAATTGTCATTTTTACTATTTGCTTGGCGTTCACGTTTTGCTACTTGGCATTCGTGTTTTGCCCTCTAGCTCTTCCTTTTGCCCTCCAACACATATTTTTCCCTCTAGCTCTTCCTTTTGCCCTCTAGCTCATGTTTTTCCCTCTAGCTCACATGGAAAACATTGCTTTTGCTCTCGCATTCGTGAGATCAACAATGCCATCATGAAGAAGAGTAAAGTTTTGTAGATTAAATCATTTTTTTTGAATTTTTTGTGAATGTTTTGCATAGTTTGATTTGTAAATGCTCTGCCTAACCCTTCACCTAATCCTCCACCTAACCCTCTGCCCAAACCTCCTAACCCTCCTAAACCTCTGGCCAATCCTCTTATAGTTCCACTAGATCCCCTAGGTAGTCAGGAAGATATAGTTGCTCACATAGTGGATAACAAAATTGAAATTGAGCAGATAAATAGGAGAATGAGGGAGCCCACTTCCACAAACACCCACCACACCTATTTGATCAATACACTAGAGTTAGTTTGAGGTCAAGTTGACTCGATAACGAGTCAAATTGACAGATGGAGGTCATATAGGAATAATTTTAGGGCTTACTATGATGACAAATTATTAGCATATGAGGTGAAGAATAAATAAATAACAAAAGATCTAATTTGTGCCTTATTTATCAATCCAACCACTAATTTCCCATTTCTCATAACGACCAAACATTTCCCAATCCATCGATGCTAACACAATTTGATTAAAGCTAATTTTTAGGAGAGATGGTGGATGGTGTTTGACTATCCACCTTGTAATAACCATGAGGTCCTTTTGAACTTTTTGAGGAAACTCTATTGCAAGTTTATCCTTAATTAAATTCTAAACTTCTTTGACTGTAGTGAGTTTCAGGGCCAAAGGAAAGGCTCTGTGTAAGATCAACCAAGTACATGTCATGCACCTAATCGGTCAGTAAGGATCTCTACCCAAAAGCCACTTCATCCAGAGATTCCATCTACGGTGAAGGAGGTTGTGGAGATAGACACTTTACATGCACTTAGTGTGCCTAATAATACACTTGTTTGTCATATGAGTAGACTTTCAGAGATAGATGATCGAGATACTCTAGCTAGTAGTCGTACTTGACCCCACCCATGCAGATGTTGTGGTGCTATATGCACTGAACCTTCAGATGATGATGGTGGCACTTCAGAGGGCTTGGAGGATATGGTCTTGACTAATGAGTTGTTGGCACACACATTTGGTTTGGATACATTGGGAGTCTCTACACACATGCAAGTACCTTTTATATAAATTTATTGTTAAAATTTTAAGTTATATTTGCAAATTAAAAAGGTAAAAATTAATTTACACATTTAAATTAAATAATATATGTTTTTTTTGTATTCCAGGAAGAGACATTGCCTTCAACATCAAAACTAGGTAGTGGGCCAACCCCTACTACATCTATCCCTGTTAGTACGACACCATATACATTTACAGAGGTAAAATTTCAAGTGAATCTTATATACTTTAGATGGATATTCATACACCTTAATTGCATCATTGGTAGATTTTGTGTAATAAAATATAAAATACCTAATATGATGTTGTTGAACTTTTTATTGTTTGATGTATTAACATGGTTTGGCGTAGTGTTAGAAACTCATCCTCCATCTCAACTATTTTGCTCTTATTTTGACTTTCAAACTATGTTTTTAATAACCAAAATAATGAGTTGAACATTTTCTTGATATCCCATTATATGTAGTTCCCATAGCAGGTCAACCCTAATCAATAAATTTGTTTGGTATAATATATTTCTATCAATTTCCCAATCGAGCATAGCATGTCTTCATCAACATGCACACCACTCCTTTCTTTTAAATACTGGCCTCATAGCCAGGCACTTGATTTCTTATTATCCTAATCACATATAATGGTTCAATATCTATGATCGATATCCAAAATGGTCATAGCTAGCAATTCAATTCCCATCAATTCCAACTAAGCAAAACAATTTCATCTCTATCTATGGAGTTACAAATTTAGATGGCATAGCCTCTTGATCCCATTGTACCTAGTCAATTCCAATTTCCAACCAGTCTCTATTAGTAGAGCTATATAGAGTAGGCCATTAGATCCCATTGGTTTGTTGGGAAAGCGTCGACTATAAACTATAGCCTATATGTATATGGCATAAGCCTTGCGACCATATGCAAATAGGGGACCTCAACTCCATATAGATAGATAGGGTTTAGTAGTTGTTACCACCACCTACTTAAGGGACCCAAACACCTACTATATCTAGTTGGGGGAGAGGGCCTATCTATATCCATGCACTTTTTTCACTTGAGTGACATGCTAACTCTATAAGACTATAACACCTTTCATCAGGAAAGTCCCCCTAAAATGAATATTGAGTGTCGACAAGACTATAACACCCTTTTTTGACCTCAACCTACTTGCATTGTATACATATAGAACTTCCCTTATAAAAATTGAGGGAAATCTAAGGATAGATAATTGACCTAATGTCACCTATAGGGCAACCAAAATCATGCACTTGTAAAGGAGACTGCCCACTCTCTCTTATCTTTACAATATTCAGCTCTATTTTCTATATGTTTCTTTAGATTTTGATGAGGCCTATTTTATAAGGTTTTAGACAATCTTAAAAGGCTCAAGTATATATTTCACCCATAAAAACAACCTATCACTCTAGGTGTCTTAACCTAATTAAAACTCAATTTATAAACTTCTCAACAACTACATATACAGGTTACTTGTCTTATCACAATGACTATTTGTAAGGGCTTTTTGATCACACCAATACTTAGTTGGACTAAAAAGGAAGAATGTCTATAAGTAAAGTATTCAAGGTGTTAACATGATCAAACTTTCAAAATAAATCAATTTAGACACCATAGCTCATAGGAATGTCCTCAACTATACCAAGTCACTACCTTAAGATAATTAGGCCTAATGACTAAGTAATCACGTCAAAATCTAAAATACACCGTAGTAAAGTTGTAAAAGCATCCTAACCAGTGTATATAGGTGTATCAAGGATGTTTTAACATCTAAATTGAATTCAATGACTCAATTTTTCAAAATTCACTCAAAAATCCTCCCTCATTGTCTTGTCATTCTCTCTCATGAAATTGACATTTCTTGCCTTCAGTGTGGTTTTACAAGTCACATGTTACACATATCCACTTGTCACATTATTTCTTCCCGTGACCTCATTAGATTTTTTCATATCTTATGTAAGACTAAGTTTGTTAGAAAATTATTTAATCAATGAATTTTTCAAGTTATTAATTATTAGGTTATTTGTTTAGTTGATGACTAGGGTGGACACTCCTCCATCATTGTGAGTTGAGACAGACTCATGAATTTCTACTATAATGTCATCTGCACACACACTCATCGAGGTACACATATTCACTTGTAATTTTGAATTGTAATTTAGTACTTTTATTTTAATAATTTTACTATATACTTTGGCAAATATAACTTATATAAACAAATATATTATGTATGCAGGTCTGCCATATGACATTTGATAGTCTGATTCATATGACTACTATGATAGCTCCTCACATTTTTTCATCATTTGACACACCTATTTGTGTAGTCAATCTTGACATTGACTTGGTCTAGCATCAACAACAAATTGAGAAGGACCATGAAATTATAGTAAGTGCATGTTTAAATAATTTTTTTTTTATTATAGTTTAAAACATGAGTTTATTAACTTGGTTTCATGTATACTTTTTAATTTTATAGTAATTTTTATATTTGAACAGGTTCGATTGCAAGTGATCTATGAGTGTAGTACATGTAATAAAACCTTTAAATAATTCAAGGCATTCAAGATATCTCCATCTACAAGTAGGGCATCCCAGGGAGAGTCTTCTTCAAAGAAGGCAAAGAGAGGGAGACTATTTGATGATTAAGATGATGTACTTTTTTGTATGCTTATATGACAATGTACGCATTTTTGGCATTGTACATTCATATATGATGTGTTCAATTGACATTAGATACTATGTTGTTAGACATTATATACATAATATTTTCAAACTTTTATTGATTAATGACACTTTGTATCTTGCAGGAACCCATTGAGTCTCAATATTTCTAAGTGCATGTCTTAACGGGTGCACTAGGAAAGGGATGGGCAGGCCTTTGGTGCTTCATAAGATTGTTGTCGCTTATTGACACATTATTACCAATCCAACTAGCTCTTAAAACCATTCCCTAAGCTATTATTCCTCTCTTGCACACTCCTCTAGTCTTTTGCCATGTTTTATCCTCCTTTTCTTTCCTTAATTCCCATTTGGATAGTTAGTTATATTAGGGTGATTGGGTCAATCCTCTAAAATCTAGGGGTATTTTTCACTTTTTGAGTTTGTTAGCCCTTTGACCAACCTAGCTCAGACCTAGTGAATTGTCCCCAAAAACATACAAGGTTGATTGGGTCAACCCTGTACAACCAACATTTCCATAATTATTTAGGGCAAGATCCACCTATAACTACAAAATAATTTCATCATTATTTCAATATGCAATCAAGATTTATCATTATCTCACACTTATTTACAATATGTTCGTCCACCATTATACTTGAGGAGTCTTAGCTTAGGGTTTCTACTTGGAGAATCTAGTCTTGTGGATGAGTCTTGGATGCTTTGGCCTTTCGTATTTATCCTTACAAACCACAACAACCTCTTGTGAAGCCCCTTTGGCCAAGGGAGAGATTGAGTATTGATGGTTTCACATTTAGGTAAGTATATTCTAACTTTGTTCTCCTCTCTTTAGTAGATATATGTAGCATACGTATTGACTTGAATAATATTACACTTCATATTACATGCATTAGATTCTTACTCATACTTATTAGCTTAATTGAGATTATTCTATGCATGTTTTGATTACTTTAATAACCCCTCATGTTGTGCCACAAGCTTTGGTGTGCACTAGATTAGATTTACTTTCTTGTTTATTAGAATAGAGTGAACATTATACCTAGGACTCTTTTAAGATTTTTGCATGATTGTGTTAGACTGTAGGCTTTGGAACCTTTCCTAGCATGGTATATTGTGAAAAGTGATCCCCTAATAGGGTCTAGTGGATCCACATATTGGTCATGCCCCTGCTTAACAAATGTATCTCCAATCAGAAGTGTAGGTATGCTTTATCTTCTCTGAGCCAAAAGTGATTTATAAACATGATGCATTTCTGATTGCATACATTCTGGTGAACCTAACATGAACTAAACCTTACAGAATTTGTTCATCTTATTTCATTCTTTTCATAATTATTTTTGTCATATATTTTCCATACTAGATTGAATTTGTCAACCTAGTATCTAACTTCTATGCATAGGTTTTCAAGTACAGGCTACTAGATCGATCCTATCAACCTAGTATAGTTTTAAAGATTTCCAGACATCTAGTCTAGACTAATAGGTTGACCTAGTTGACCCTATACATTTTTAGGAATCCTTTTATCATACTAGGTCAACCCAATCGACCCTGTACATTTCAATCACTTAGCAACAAGTTTCTGTAAATATTGATTGACGTAGTCAACCCAGTTAGCATAATTTACAAGCATAAATGAAGGTTCTTGAACAACAATATTCATTCTCTACGTCTTTGATCTACCAAGGTTATTTTTTATTTCTTTATCTCTTTAGTTACAGTCTTTTCTTTCATAGTTTTCAGTTTTCAAAACTACCCTTGCATAGTCACCTAGATCGACACTACCAATCCAATTTTGTGTTCTATGTGTTGTCTGGATAACTAGGTCGACTCTATCGACCCTATTCATTTTCAAACCTTGATTTCACAGTACATGTTTGACCTTGTTGACCCTGTTCTATATTTTGTGCATACACTATCAACCATATCAACATTATACCTTGTTTCAAAGTTAGAATTAACCTTATATGCTAGTAATTAATTCACACTTTCTTTTCTTATTGCTTGCATGCTTATAATAGATCACATAGTTTAATTATGTGGTTTTCAATTAATAGTTTAGTTTCACTATTTTATATTTTATGCACACACAACCAAATCACAAAATCTAAACAAGTATTTTAATATTTGTCTACCCAAGGCCAACTTACTTGGATTTCATCACCAAAGGGGAAGCCAACTTGATACTCTGGTCAAGCATAAAGCATAATTATTAGTATATTTTAGATAAGCACCTGACACCCTTATTGCTACTGTGTGAAGTGAGAGGGTATGCCCCAATACCAAGCTTATATAATTGCCACTATAGTCCCTATTATCCCAAACTACCTAAAACCATCTTTAGATTGCCATTATAGCTCATTTATTACAACTAACTTCCCAGCACATTTAAAATCATATCTTAATAATCAAATAATTATTTAGGTTGACCAATTATTTATCTATTTATTTTTCAAGTTGATTGCTTGCTCTTTTCTCAATTTTACTCTGTATTGTAAAAAATTGCATTAGCCAGCATTGATGTAAGGTTTTGTGCTATGTGCCTTAATTGGATTGGCTAATGTTAATCTAATTGAATATTTGTTTCCTTTTAGTTATTTATTTTTAAATTTATTTTAAAAAATTATCTTGTTTCAATCCAAAAATATGTTATAAGCCTCTTAACTTGCACTATCTACTACACTGGATTGACCCAGTTGACTCTACATCTTTTTCAGCTCCTGTTCACTACACTAGATCAACCTAGTTGACCCTGTACTATTTATAGACCCTATTTTATATTTTTCCAATCTCTTTTTACTATAATGGATTGACCTAGTCAACCCTATACTATTTTTAGACCCTTATTTTTGTGTTAGGTCAACCCAATCGACCTTGTACTACTTTTTACCTTATTTGTTTGTCAATTTAGTTCCCTATTTCTTCTTCTTTGGATTCTGTTCATCTCTATTCAGTTGTAATGAAGTCTCCTATCAGAATCTTTTTAGATAGCTTGAATCCATTTAGATACTATATGGGATGTTCATTTCTCCCTCTTTTCCTTCTAAGAGCACCATCACCCTTGGGGCACTTCTTCTTCCCCTTCATCTATGACCTACAATTTACTGCAAGTAACACCTTAAGATGAAGTTGATGGATCTAATCCTTTCTTTACGTACCAAGAAAATTCTCATCTTCAAAATATTCAAACTAATTTGGGAGTAATCCATACAAGTTTACTTAACAATCCCACTAATAATCCTTCCTTTAATAATCCTCCCCTTAACACCAATTTGGGGAGTGCTCCTACCAACACCAACCCACCTCTTGATACAAGTCAAATTTTAGCCCAAGTTATCCAAGGAATGAACATAATTGAAAATTATAACACCAACCAAATGATTCAACTTCAATAACATTTAATCAATATGGTTAATCAACCTCTGACTATGCATCCTCAAGATAATCCCAATTTCATTTATCCACCTCTTCGAGATGCCTCAGGTAATGTTATTCCTCAACCCATAATGAATAACAAGATGCTTCAAACCATTAAAAATGAACCTTTAGCTCCTTTCATTATGCCCATTGATATTGGTAACATATCTCCAACTATCAAATATGATGGGACTAAAGACCCCACCTCATTTCTCAAAGCCTTTGACAACCTTTATAAAGAGTGGATCCAAAATAATACCTTCACCACAACTAAACTCTTAGTGAAAAAATTCACTGGAGATGTATTATAATGGTATAATAAATTTCCCCAACATTCTATTTTGAAACTTGAAGATTTGGTTAATCCTTTGGTTAAAGAGTTTCAACATAGTGATCTTCCTAAAAGTGATCTTAACCACTTTATCAAAGCTAAACAATCTCCTAACGAATCAACTCATGACTTTATCAAAATATGGAAATATTTAGCCTATAAATCTGACCATAACATGATTGATGATAACTTATTCAAACTCTTTATCACTACTTTAACTCCCACTCTTTAATATAAGGTTCGAACCTTTACTCCCCAAACACTTAATGAAGCTCTTGATCAAGCTAAATGTCAAGACTTTCTCATGAAGAAATTCAAACTTAATCCTAAACTTCTTAAATTATATTTACAAACATCTAATGTTATCACTAGCAATACTCCACAAACCAAACTAGGAGCTGCCAAAACCGATATTCCTTCACCTTCTCATACACCTCTTTCAATTCAACAAATGAAACAATTTTTTCTGCCCTCAAAGCTTTTCATATATCCCAATGCTCCTCCTAAGTGGTATGACCCCAATATATTTTTTTGGTTCCATGCATACATTATCATTCTCATGAATCTTGTAGATTTATCAGTAAATTTATTGTCTCTTATATGCTTTGTGATTCATTCAATCATGAAGTTATGATTGATCTACGTCTTCAAGAATACACTGCTACTTTTCAAAAATGACAAAATTCTAAAGCTTCTACTTCAAATAACTAAAAATATTATTAAAATAATCAACCAAATACCAAGGATGTTTATGCCATTGACATGATTATGACCAATATTTTAACAATTCTCAATATGTCAACACTGCTAAAGTCAATTATAATTGGAAACTGGCTCACAAAGATCTTGTTACCAAACCTATGAATCCATATTTGAAGGAACAACTTCTTAAAGATACTACCACTACTAATGTTTCTTCAGAAGCTCAAGAGGAACCATCTCCTCCTTCCAATACTCCAATCACATCTCTTCCTCCATTATCTTCTTTACCTTCTAAAATTCATGTTAGTTCTTCTAAGTCTCATTGAATTTTTTTTTAAGAACTCAACTCTATGCCTTGTAAGATTCCACTTATGGAGTTGGTTCATACTTCACCTTATCATCATAAATTCCTTATGCAACAACTTCTAGAAATTGATGATCCATATTTTATAGATGAAGAGCCACTTTCTATTGAATCTCAACCTACCAACGTAAATACCATTGAAACTATGTGTCCTTCTTCTAAGACCTCCATTGAATTCCTTGAAGAGGACATGATCAATGATGAAATTCTCTTTCATGCTGATGATCCACCAATTTTTTTTTATCAAATTAGCCAATAATACCACTCTTATCCATAAATTTCTAGTTGATAAAGGTTCTAGAATTAATGTAACATCTTTATGGGTCATCTAACAGCTTGGTTATAACAAGGATCATCTCAAGAAAACCCATCTTACTTATCATGGTTTTAATAAGACTAATCACAAGCCATTTGGTTGTATTTGGATTTCATTAACCATTGAACCTAAGACTATTTGAACCAAGCTTATGGTCCTTGATCTTCCTTTATCTTATAACATAATCCTTGGTTGTCCATGGACTCATCAAATGAGGGCCATTGCTTCTTCCGGTAGTCTATGTATTAAATTAAAATGGTATAAGCATGAATCTGATCCCAACCCATGGAGTATTCAACTTCCTAATCCTAAATCACAATATCACATTCCTACCATTCCTAAGAGCAATAGTGTTCCTTTACCCAAATTCATCAACATGAATCTTGATTTACAAGTTACTCTTATGGATTCTGATGATGATGAACCCAATGATTTGAAACATACTTGTAATACTACCAAGTTACCTCCCTATATTTCACAATGGCTTCCTCCATCTCTATTACTCAGGGACTATACTATTCCTCTTATTAATGAGATTACCAATTTCCCCCCTCCATGCAATGCTCAAGATCCTTATTTACCATAAGATGCCTTCACTTGTAATTATTTTGGAGTGGCCAAATTATTTTAAGACCCTCTCATCATGTCTCCTTGTACATTTAGTAATATCAGGATTTCATCCTCTGAATCTCCCACTAATTCTCAAGCATGTGCAATCTCACCAACATATGAGGACAGCTATATAATGGCCCAAACTCAATATAGAGACTTAGATGTCCATCACTATCATAAAAACTTATACCAAATTCATTATTTTAATCGAGATGTTCATACCATTTCTATGGATCTTACCTTAGATCCCAAGGGTCATGTACCTCCTCCCAATCCTCTTCTTATCAATACTCCTTGGGTGATAGAGAAAATTTTACCTTCTGTTGATGCTTCTAATTATCTCATAGGTGATCTTAGTGTTGATAAACACTTCTCATTTTAGGATCTTGAGGATTCAAGGCATGAGTTGTAGTTTATGACAAATTTTGGATGTCTGTGGTGGAATAGAAGCAAAGTGTGAGAGTTGTCCACATTATTTATGTAATTTGGTGGTTGGGAGCCACCAGGGTCCTGTACTTGAAACTTTATGATATTTATGATCCCCAAACTAATTGAAGTGGATATTAACAATGATCTTAAACTAAAGAGAGCTTTGATTAAAAATAAGAAAAAAGGAGGGTAAGGCAGAAAAAAAGACATGATTGCAAGCTTTTATCCTAGATATTATGACAAAGTTCTTCTTAGTTTGAGCAAACATGAACCAATTTATGATGAAAAATAGTTTGAACAAAAATTTGACCATGAACTAGGTAAGATTCAAAGGAATTATGAATATCATAAGTAAGAACTAGTTTTAATTTAAGAGTTTTGATACTGTAAAATGAATAGCATAAGCACATCCAAATCTAGAGCAAAATAAAATGAAGTAAACCTAATATCTTTCATCTAATTTATCATAGCACAAATTAACAACCTTATGACAAAAAATGTAGCTCAAAATACAAAGAACCATTCAAATCTAAGACATTAACATGCAATTGAGAGATAATAATAGCTTTTAACACATTATTCAGACAATCTTTTCAAAATTCCTTAGTTGTATTAAAATGCTTTCTTGTATGCAATTGCTCAGGGTCTCTCCCCTTACAAAATGGTAATCCCTACCTATTTATAGAGAACATAGGTACTGTACCAGTTAGCTTCATGAAACACTCATATGTACGATAAGGACAATAATCCTTCATATAAAGGTTACAATGCACATGGCCTCCTACATCAAAATTGACAAATATGTCAAATATATGCTAATAGACTAACATATATACATTACAAAGAATATTCCTTTTTAAAATACATTGGTGAGTCTACTCTTTTTTTGTTATAGGATATCCTTCACCTTGGTATATTGTTCTTTGATCAACTAAAAATCCACTGCAGGCTTCATTAGACAATCCTCTTCTTGATTTGGCAATGTGTTGAATTCTTTATCACCTTTTGCCATGAGAGTTCTATGATGCATTGTGCCTCTGAAATCTGCCTTCTAGAGGTAAGGATGAAGTCAAAGATATTTTGATTATCCTTGATAGACTAACCTTGATTCTCCTTGATGTTCTAGATGAAGACATTAACCCTTTGATTGAACCCTTCATCATCTATCAGGTCCATGGTAGTGGGTTGAGAAGGATTGATCAATAGAGTCCCTAAGAGCTTCTCCATCCTGATTATTAGGTCTTTGTCTTCCTTCATGAAGTCATTGACATTATTACACTAGGTGTTTACATCCTATCACTTATCCATTATGATTCCTTGAAGGATGTCTAAATGTTTGAGTTTGATGATTTTGAAGTCCAGGGCCTATTTTGTTACATGTACCTTAATTAATTCAACTAACTAGGCTTGGGAGTCCTACCATTGGGTGATTAAGGCTTGTGCCATCTCAACTTGATGGGTTAAGGCACTTAGTCTGATCTTTATGTTATTTAAGCCTTCAAATATGTCAAGAAGAGACTTATTTAACATCTCCAATATGTCCTTAGGGATTGAGAATATAGCCTATGCTTCCAAATCTTGCTTCTCCTATTCTAGGTTGATGGTTCTTTGTTTCATTCCATGGACCCCGGCCAAGGTCATTGCTGATTGGGCCATAACCAAACTTGCTATGTCTTCCTGATGGATGGGGTGTTCCCCTACTACTTGCCCTTGCACAAGAGTTAGACCCACAAAAGACTCCACTCTTTGGAAGGTGAAATCCTTAGTGCCTATGGTGGCTTTCTTTTTTATTACCTTCTCAAATCCAGCTATCTATGGATTGTATTGCACAATAGCAATTAATTCAAAGAATTTGGGAACCTATGGGATTTCAATCCCTGATCCACTTGACACTCCAAGATCATTCATTTTTTTGCTACTTTCCCTTGTAGCTTTGATAATTATCCTCTTCTTGCTCCTTCATGAGCTCTCTAATCTAGGGTTTGATATCATCATGGGTAATAACACCTGTAGTGCTAGTATGTGCTAAAGAATGTGGCTGAGATGGAACCTTTTAGAGTTTTCCCATATATGAACTAGTTATGGATGATAGGTCCATGTATAGGGAAATCATCATTGAACAAGTTAAATTCACTTATTGGATGAGTCCATGACACTTTTGGTCATTTGGAAGATCTGGGAACAAGGGCCATTTCTACCTCCTTTTTTTTCTATGTGATAAGAACTAAATCCAAAGTCAGTTACTTCCCTTTTTCCAATCTAGCTACCTATGGATCCTTTGATTGTACCAATTCAGCTATAGTCTCCTCACCTTCTTGATTAGACCCATAGGTCTTTGCAAGTTCCTTGAATAATTATTCAACTATTTCATAAGGCTCTAGGGCAATCATGCTAATGTGCTCCATTGGAGAAGGTTTTTTTGGAGGTGCTGTCGAGGTTGAAGGATATTCCCTAGGTCTTTCTTCCACTTTCTTCTTAGTAGGTCCTTAAATTTAAAGTAATTACTATTATGGGGGCCTTGGTGGTGCACTTGAGGTGGAAGGTAGGAGATGGTATTGTAGTGGGTTCATCTACTAGATTTCCCCAGATGGCTTATCTTCCCTTTGCAACCTATGCTCAAGCTTAAAGCCATGTCGCTTACACCTCGCTAATACTTCCTAAAAATTTATAGCCTTGGTGTAAAAATGGTCATATGGACCAAACCTCTATTTATATGTCACCTTGGTTAATTACTTGGATTGAAGATGGAGGACCACTTTTTTATTAGGGTCTCATTCCTTAAGGTCATCCTTCTGAAACTAGAAGGCATCTTTGTGCCTAGACATAACATCTAATTGCTTCCAACCATGGATCATGGTCCTTCCAATAAAAAATTGAAAAGGATGAAAAATTCCCTTCCTTTTCTTCTTGCACACATTTTTAATCCCTTGGAGGAGTTGGAAGGCAATTTCATGCTTGACCAATTTGATGGGGACATAGACTGGCAATCTAAATGGCTAAGTCATAAATCCCTCCATCCTGATGATAGTGAAATTTGGGTAGTACCATATATCCCTCATGGGTTCTACACATTTTTTAATGAGAGGGTGCACTCTAGGCATGGGGTTCCTAGTGATATTCTTGACCAAAGTAGGGTATTTGCAATCACAAATGAACTACATTTGAACTCTATATTTGAAGATGTACAACTTTGAATAGTGATGGGAAATGGTAATTTTACTATGGGAGGACCAATTCTTGATGTCAGGAATGTTTGTAAAAGCCATTAATGAGTCCAATAGATAGGACCTCATGATGAATTATTGGTTTGTCCTCTTAATTCCATAAAATTTCCTTTCCAAATGGATGCTAATCAATTCCCCAAGAGGTGGAATTAGCTTCTCCTCAACCATGAAGTACGTGTAGGAGACCAATCTAGGGTTGACATAGGTTATGGTGGTGGATCCAACTAATCTATTTATTAAGGTCAATATAATCCTAATACCCTCCTTGAATTGCATGATAAGGATATTCCCATCATGGTTCCTGGATACATAGGTTCCCTAGTTCAAGTAAGGTCTTAGGCTATATCCCTCAAAAGCAATAGGAGTAATGTATGTTATCTATTTTGACATACCCTCCCTAACCATCCAATCACCATCAATTCTACAATCAACAAACATGGGGGCAAGGATGTCAATACAATGAAGTACCTCTGGTTTTGCAGTTGCTCGATGAAGACTAGACATTTGAATTGCAACTAAGTCCTCAAATTTCCTCTTGGTCACTACAATTATTTGCTCACTTGAAGTGAGGGGATATAATTCTTCAATAATAAAGAAGATATCTAACCAATTCCTCATCCCATTGTTTAGTGCCCCAGTGTCCAATTTAGTATCTCCAAAATTCCCTTCCCTCATTATCTATAGATAGATTATAATTCACCCTCCTTGTTCTATTATTGCCTAACAGCTGCCATGACTCCTTAATTACTCTAAGTGTATGACTAGTTCTCTTTTGCTCAAGATGAAATTCAAGCTTGTTTCAATGCAATTGTGCCTCAACCATAAATAATTATGGATTTTATGTCATTTTTGCTAGGGATTCTTGAAACTTTAATGGTGAAAAGTGGTGGATTTCATAAATTCACTCATGCCTTAGATTAAATGGATGGCTTCATTTATGCAAATTATGTCTTTTTGATGTGTTAAATATTTGGATTTGTCATTTAGTGCTTACATGGTGCCTACATGCCATTTCCTATGCTCACATTGTGGTATTCTCATGATGATTATTTTGAAAACTAACTGTTAGTTTTCAAATCTCACCTTTTCATTTCACACTATTAGATTGGAATCTCCAATCAAGCACAGTTTGTTGGGATCCCTGTGAGATGCACAGGATTTAATTAGTCTTTAGACTTTAATAAAAATTAGGCTTAAAATATATTCCTAAGGTCTATTTATTTCAATAACACTAATAAACTTAGGTTAAAGCCTTTTATGCTAAGTTTTTCTACATTAATATTCTAAGGATTCTTTTGAAAAGGCCTTTTGAAAAATACCCCCTTTGCTTAGGCTAAAATAATTAGTTGAGGTTAAATTTTATGGCCTTGCTAACGTCAAAGACATCCTCATGGACGTCAAATGACATGAGCGAGACTGCCAATTTTTAAGCCTACAAAATTCTTTTGGTCAAATGGTGAAGTGCCACACTTCATGCTCTCAGGAACTCTCAGGGCTTTGAAGTCAATGTGTGCCATTGGATTAAGATAGGTGATGTAGTGATGACCTTTGATCATGATCCAAGAGGTTGAAGCTGATTGGCTTTGAACTCTGGGGGAGCATTTTTGTCCTTATACCATTAGATCAAGACCTTTGAATAATCATGGATC